>APFE030944394.1:262766-272900 GCA_000404065.3 Pinus taeda
TACAGAAGGAGCCTTTTTCATACGGTCCCCGCAAGTTCCTAATTATATTTTGGTTAAGTCTTTGGTCTATGTTGGATAGAAATCTCATTAAGTCCACAACTTTCCACCCCTAAACTGACAGCAAAATAGAGGTCGTCAAAAGGATGATCGTACACATTATACATATGTACAACTCGAGGCATCCACGCACATGGGATGAAATCCTTGTGTATTTCCAACACAGCTACAACAAATATCTCCATAGTTCAACTGGCCACAACCCATTTTAGGTGGGGTTGGGATTCCAACCATTATGTCCCATTGATGTGGCCATAGCATTTGCAGCTACTTAGGAAGATTCAGTTCATGTCCAGTCCTAAGATGACAGAGCTAACAACTTCATTGAGAGCTTTCAGCACATCCACCAGTTGGTCCATGACATATTGGATAGAGGCAATGCTACGTACAAGCAACGTCATGATTAGCATCTAGTTCCACCCAAGTTCCAAGTAGGCAAAAAAGTTGTGTTACATTTTCAAAAGGAGCACCTCATTGGGCCCCATCGCAAGCTTTGCCCATTCTAATATGGGCCTTGCACCATCACTAAGGTTATAGGGGAAAATTATTTTTCACTCATCATTCCACCATTCCTTGGCCTACACCTAGTGTTCAATGTGGACCACCTTTGACCATACTTTAAATCATTATTGGACACATCACACATTGCATAATAGCTCACACCAATATAGTTAAACCCATACTTCATGGAACAAACTACAACTAATCGGATCATGGATATGCAGATTGACAACACTCGTTAGTAGAAGATCTAACTATATCAGGCCAACTCCTACACCAAGGCATGTGGCCCACAAGGGACCAAGTTCAGTAGAAGTTTCCCCATCTCATGGAGGCACTCAACACAATGGTGACCATTTCTTCCTAAGGGGGGAGGACTAATCTAGGTGGATATTGCTGGCTACCCACCTATTCCACTTGGAACTCCACCGTCGTTTCTTTTCATTTTTCTTAATTATAGCAAAAATTACTATTTTTAGTAGTTTTTCGAGTCCTAAACTCCTGGAGCCGTTTTGAGGGACCAAGATACGTTTCTAGGGAAAATAGAGAGAACAATAAAGTCTGAAACCATTTTTCTAATTTGGTTTCAACTCCCTCATTGAGATCTTTGAAACAAAATATTATGATAGCCAAATAGAGATCATATGCCAAAGTTACAACCCCAGGAAGTTGATGTACCAATTTACCAAAACAAGGCCCACAATTTTGGTGCTTCATCTCCTAGGGTTAGGTTTTTGGATGTTTATGGTTTTCCATTATTTCTCAATAATAAATAGGCCTTTGAGCCTCATTGTAACACAATTCAAATTCATGTAGCTGCCCCATCTCTTCTCAGCGATAAGTTATCATCACCCGAGCTAGTTTATTTGCATTTTTGTATGTAAGCATATTTCAGTTCTAAGGGGAAAGTGGGTCTAAGGGTCTCTATTGAGCTTAAGCTAAGAACCATGAGTAGATACTTTTGAATCTTCACTGAAAAACATAATGGTATGTTGTAGGTATGGTAGAGCTAAAGTTTTTGTGGTAAGAATGAAATTTTGATACTCTTCATGCAGAGGTTCAAGGGAACCAATTATTTAGAGGGACTCTAACATGATATGGGTTCCTGAAGTTCTTGGAGAACCCATTGATTAAGGCTGGTGAGTCACTATTATCAAGGATTATGAGCTATTGGGATCCATATTAGGAGGCCTTTGTGGTATAGGTGCATAAGATCGAGATCACTATCCAAGACATATACTTTTTGACAAGATTGCCACCCTTACATCCATTACTGCCTTGTGGGAGGCATATAGGGGAGTTTGTGGAGCATCATTTTGTACTTGGTGCTCATGCAAAGGGTACAAACATCTAGATTCATGACTTCAAGGGACTCGAGACACGAGATATAGCTATAGTAGTGGTGTAGATCTTGGGTAGTCATGGATTTCATCACATCACTGGGGGGTAGATGATGCTTGTAGAGAGCATACTATCAGGGACCTACTATGGGTGGGCCAAAATGATTTTTTCGTCACTGAAATAACAGTTGGGACTATGCAGGTGATAGACCAATGATAATTGTTTGTTTGGGACAATTTTTTGCTCATTATCCTTTGATGAGATCCTTACTATCCCTCCACATGTACAGATCTATGATGGGGGCCCACAAGAACCCAAGATGCGTCATTGGGGGTATCTACTATGACGAGTAGAGGATGGGGAGTCAAAAGTGTGTTCTGACCTTAGTTATTTCTCATTGAGACCAGATGCCACTGCACATAGATGACTATCCATATAGTGGAATGAACTTTTAGGGGGATCCTGATCTACCACTACTACCAGGATGAGTGGGGGGTCCATATGGTAAGTAATATTCTTTATATTTTGGTTGCATGTAAAGTTTAGAAAGTAAATGTATGTGGTACTAATTTCCAAACTTTTGGTTTGTAGATATAACACCAGTGAGGTCAGAAGGGTATGCAAGATGAGCGCAACACGTGGGGATACAGATCAAAGAGGTTTGACATCACGAAAAATAATGGATAATGATATGATATTGGAGGATCTCTACATATTTTCGATGTGCTACTAACAAGGGTGACAGAGCATGGATGGCATGAGTTAGAAGATCAATATACAAAGGAGTGCACTAGAGTTCATTTGGAATGTCGAGGTATCATGAGGCACATAGCTATGGTCGGTCAGGCAGTTTGAGACTTACAAACAGATGGGATGGAGCCATTGGCCTGGGATCTTGTTGGGATAGGGTCCCCTAGGGTCAATTTTGGGGCAAGAGCCCAAGTTTTGGGGAAAAATGCCCAATTTTTATTGTAAAGAATGTAAAGTCCCCACAAGTTGTGGTTGCAGAGTGCATAGATAGTAAAGTGTCATAAAGGGTTTTACCCTTCTTTTATGTAAGTTGTGTTGGCTTTATAGTTCTACCCATGGTCTGTAGACCATAGGATTATATAAGTAGGAGAGCCTTAAAGAGTCTAAGGGATAACAAAGAGGATGAAGATGAATGTAATGGGTCATTGAGAGTAAGAGAAAAGAAGTCTTGAGTAGAAGAAAGGCTCTACAAATGTGTGCGTAGAGGCCTAGAGTAGAGTCCACAGCTGAGTGCATGGACCCCTGTAGCTGAGTGCACAGGGAAGTCTTGATTCTGTAAGCATAACTAAAGTATTAATAAATATATTATTCCAGAAATTCCTGTGTTTATCTATTTACTTTTGTTATTAATTAATGTGCTATTATGTTATGATAAATGATTGGTTTACGAATTAATACTGTATCGATGTGCAATTTTACATGATTTGTATTATCACATGAATGCAAGTAATAATAATTTTTTATGCGAAGAATATCTTGTTGCATGTTAAAGGTACCGACGATTAAAGTGATCTGGCTAAATATGGGATTAAGGGTAATCACAGAGGTGCGTAAGTGGTTGATTCACCTATTTAGGGTCCACAGAGGATGGTTGAGAACGTCCACGGAGGTATAGAAGCTGACTAAGGGAAGTTACATCGATAAGCCCTAAAGGCCTATCGATCTGCACGAAGACATGTTTAGGGAATAAAATGACATTACACTAATATATGGGTGCGAAAACTTGGTTCTAGCATCCCCCCATACTGCTTTGGCTAAGACTTCAGTCTGCGCTCTGCGGGTTGATGCCAGAAAGGTAAGTAGTGTAGGAATTTGTTTGGAAAAACTAACTCTGAACCTGGGCTAGGACCCCCTAAGCCAACAAATGGTTCCATTGGTGGGATAGGGATATACATAAAGATATGTGTGATGTCACATCACTTGAATCTAACTAAGAAGGAAATTGAGGAGTGGTTCGATAGGAAGATCCACGAATTCACGACACAAGAAGATAGAACAGTGGTTGGATAGGTATCTGTACACAAAGATACACCAAATTTTCTTCTATTACTTCTCGATTGAGCTATATGAGTGGATTGCTAAATTGGCAAATGCCAAGGAAGGTGGAGGCTTGATAGTCCAATAGTGTGGACCCTGGAGCTAGCACGGAGATTGGAAGCCTCTAAAGATAAGATCATGCATGCTATCGATCATTAGGTTGATCGTGTCATAAGAGGATTTGTGACAGAATTCGCAGTTGATACATTGGTCAGCTACAACAAAGCAGAGCGACACTTCTTCAAAGGACTATGAGGTAAGTATTTAATATCTTTCAATACTTGGATTAAAATTCTCTTGTGTGAAAAGCGGGTTATTCCATTAACTTGATGTTTGGAGCTAAGTGAAGTGGAAATTTCTTTAGGGATAGAGGGAGAATAGGCCCTAAATATAGCCTGTTTATTGAACCTCCTCTGAGTGATGACGAAGGAGCAGCACAGGCTTCACCACAAAGTGATGTCTATTTAATAAAGAAAGGGTTCCCGTGAATACCCCATTTGCCCACACCACCTCCACATTCACCTCCATAGCACACACCTTTTCCCACACCGCCACCAATGTTCAATGTGCCAAATACAATGAAGTTTCCCGTTTCCAAGGGCTTGGGAAAGGAGGACCTAGACTAGTTTTGGTTCGTTGCAAAGGCCATGTAGAAAGCCTAGAATATTACAGACGATCAGATGAAGAAAGAAAAGCTAGTTATTGCTTTACATGATCACGCGCTAACGTGGTACGTTAAGTACTGTAGCAATAACCCGATGGCTCTGTTAGCATACATTATGACTGCGCTGAATAAGGAATTTAGTAGGACTAAGTATGAATTGCAATTAGTTGTTGGATCCAAGGAAATCATGGTGAGGCCTAGTGAAACACCCTGGGAGCTGGATCAGAGATTGAAATACCGGATCTACAAAGCTATCATGAATCTTACGAATGGACAACAACCCGAATGGTTTGTATCTTCACTCTTGCCTCACCTAAGGGTTTCTTTATCACAACAAAAGATTAGGACCCAGGGGGGAGCCCTCGTGATTGTGATGAGATTGCATGAGACACCGATTCATGATGTTGCTTTGGGAGTTTTGTAGATTCACATGGAGTTGTAGAATCTTTGCCTAGAGTTCCAAATCCCGAAGAAGGATAGAGCAGCTAGGCCAGAGGTGTGCCAAGAAGTTTGGTATTTGAAACTCAAGAGTCAAGGGCATGATAAGATCACTTCCCTTTATTTGTGAATTATGTTGCAGGAGGAGGGCCAATGCCTCTGAGGCCGAAAGCTCAAGCAGGGCCAAGTATAAGGCCGATGATGTGGTTCGTTATCTGTCAAGTAGTTGGAAAACATGTGACAGACAATTGCCACTTGCTACAGAAATTTGTGCAGACACTACAACATCTCTTCTACAACTTGTAAATTGGTGGGTCATGATGAGTGTAATTATCGTAGCTATGAGATGATGATGGAAAGAACGCCTGTGTATTGAATGCAAACAGAGACTTGGTCTCCGGATCAAGGTACTAGGGGAGCGAGCATAGGATATTAGGGGTGAAGATGGGTTCGAGGAGGAGAAGGACCTGGGAGAGGTCGGGAACAAGTCATTTGTTACAATTATGGAGTGCCAGGACACTACGCGTGAGATTGTACAAGCCTGATGCACTTGTCGTGCTGATACTATACTCAGTTTGATCACATGATAGAAGACTGCCCTGTATTGATAACTAAAATATAGGAGAAGAGGGCGCAACCTTAGTAGCCTACCCAAAACCTGTAGATGATGAGGGTTGAACCCCGCAAAGAAGACCCTAACGTGAATATTGTGCTACGAAGTGGAATGACAATAGGCGAGGATAAAGGAAAGCAACCTGAAGAATCTAGGTGGGTCAACAAAGCTCCAGAAAAAAAGGTTGGGTTTGATTTGGAGTGTGCGGAAGAAACATTCATGGAAGCAAAGAAAAGCTTCGTTCAGGCCTCTACCTCATGAAGTCAGGATGAATTGTTCGAAGAAATGGAGGCCTCTATGCTTACTACTTTCTTGGAGACTTGTATGAAGCTTATTCATGATAGCAAGGACGTGAAAGGATTACAAGTTCATAAATAAATGTGCCGATAAAGAAAATTATCTTGAAGGACCTTGTGTAGTTAGAACAATTGGTAAGCATAAGGCAAGAACAGGGCATGAGATGAGGCTCACCGCGCAAATAGGGGAGTATGAAATGGATCAAGTTATTCTGGATTTGGGGTAGGATGAGAACGTATTACCTAAATAGACATGGGAAAGGATGGGAAGACCCATGCTACAGTGGCCTCTAATTCAATTGAGGATGGAAAATCAATAGAAGATTATCCCCATGGGAATATTGCAGGGAGTGACGATAGATATTAAAGGCGCGAGTGAGTTGACTGATTTAGAAGTGATAGAGATTTTTGATGACAGTAATCCTTACCTCACGCTCCTTGGGATTGATTAGGCTATTGACATGAATGGGGTGATAAATTTGAAGAAGTAGACAATGTCATTTGAAAGGAAATCACTTTGCGTAGTAGTATCTTTGGACAGTGCATAAGGAATGTGCTATACTGGACCGGTCCGTGATTATGAGGAAAGTGACATTGATCTGGACCCAATCTATAAAATAACAGTGTGAGATGAATATTGGGTTAATCCGATAGCTAATGGATGCATTGCATGGGACCGTGCAAGTTCCTGTACATTAGATTCAGATGAAGAGCTAGAGCACTAGCAGAATAGGTTGCATGAAGTATCTATGCTACGTTGTAACATGATGACTAAATCGTTGCATTGTGTATCATTAGAGGTAAGGATTTTTCCTTATTATGATGGTCTAATTGACGTAGATAAATTTTTGGATGCATTTTAAATGGAATTTCCTCAGAAGCATTGCTTCCAAGCATTGGATTTGGCATTACGCGATACGCCCGCAAGGTGGTGGGGTACGCATAAAGATAGTTTTGATGGATGGCATGAATAAATAAGAATGATGAGGTTGTGGTTTGGTCGCCCAAAATTGCAGCTAATAGAGAAATATGATGGGAGGAATGATGCGATCATTTAGCTAAATGGACTAACGTTTATGGAGCGGAGCCACAACCTGAGTGGGTACATTTACTTTGTCATACTTTGGACATAATACCAATGAATTGGTACCTGAAAATAGAGCTCCTCCATGGCACTGAAGAGTGGGACGCTTTGAGATAGGGATTTTTTATGACATTCAATTTGAGGATGGATTTGAATGCATTGATGAAGCATTGTAGGGGGTCAAGGAAACGATCTTCAGAATACCGCAGGATCGCTTGGATTTGATTCAACTAGTTTGGACCACCCAACTGTGCCATGCGCTGGAGTGCTACAATGTGACTACTAAAGAAGAATATGAGGACCCAATGAACATTAATATCCCAGAGGAAGAAAGTCACCATAAATTTGAGGGACCACAGATCGAGAATCCAGATATCACCGCACCCCTGAAAACTAGGCAAGTGAACATTGACACAGAAGTAGAACTAAACTTTGTAAAGATTAGGGACTATTGGGATGATGCCACAATAGATAAGGTTGCCAATTTTATCCACGAGTATCAGGATTTGTTTCCTACAAAGTTTTCAGACTTGAAGGGAATAATAGGTAATTTAGGAGTGATGAAAATAACTTTGAAACTAGATGTGAAGCCTGTTAATTAGAGGCCATATCGCCTTAATCCCAAGTACAAGGAAAAGGTTCGCTTAGAGTTGGACAAGGTGCTTACAATAGGTATCATTGAACCAGTGGAGGAAGCTGATTGGGTGAGTCCAATGGTAGTTTAGGGAAAGAATCAGAAGGATGAAATAAAGATTTGCATAGATCTCAGGACGCTGAATGATGCTTGTGTTCATGATCCTTTTCCAACTCCATTCACAAATGAGGCACTAGATAATGTTGGCAGGTAGGAGCCCTATTCATTCACTGATGGGTTCTCTCAACACCATCAGATAATGATCGCACCAGAAGGTAGGAGTAAGACTACAGTTGCAACTGATTGGGGATGCTTTCAGTATACGGTAATGCCTTTGGGCTAAAACATGTGTCAGTAATATTCTCGCGCATAGACATCGCGACAGTCAAAGACTTAATTTACAAACTTTTGGGGTATATTTTGATGATTGGACAGTGTTTGGACTGGTAAAGCGCCATGTAGCTAGTATGTGCTTGATGTTGGAAACATGCCGAAGGTATCAAATCGTGTTGTACTTGAAGAAATGTTTGTTATGCGTCCCTTTCAGAATCTTGCCGAGTCATGTAGTGTGCAGATAAGGATTAATGATGGACCCTACTAAGATCACAATTATAATTAATTTGGAGGCACGAAGAAGTGTTAAACAGTTGCACGCAACACTGGGTCATACTGGATACTACTAGAAGTTCATCAAGAGTTACGCCCAGATGATCGCATCGATGGAAAAGTTATTAAATAAGGATGCTACATTTTGTTGGGATGAAGAATGTCAACGGATTCTGGATGTATTGAAGGAGAAGATGGTAACTGCACTGATCCTAGTCTTCCTGAATTGGAAGAAGGAATTTCATGTGCATGTGGATGCATCATGTATTCCGTTGGGAGTAGTCCCGATATAGGCTGGTGAAGGAGAACTGGATCACCCTATAGCATTTGCAAGCAGGAAGATGTCTAAGGCTAAAAAGAATTATTCGACGACAGAGTGTGAAGGGTTGGCTATGGTGTACGTGCTCTAGAAGCTCAGACATTACTTTCTAGGAAGAAACTTTAAGATGTATACAGATCATTCAACATTAAAGTACCTAGTCAACAAGCCTATCTTGGAGGAGAAAATATGCAGATGGTTGTTGTTGTTTTAGGAGTATAATTTTGAAGTAATTGTGAAGCCAGGGTGATTGAATGTAGAGCCAAATCATCTGTCGCACATTGAAACAAGAGAGGGGCCTACCAATTTAGAAGAAGGGTTGCCTGACACATAACTCTTTGTAGTGCACGTAACCAATAATCACGTTGCTGACATTATCCGCTTCCTCACTACATGAACGACTTTAGAAGGATACACTAGTCAACAGAAGAAGGAAGTGATGGTGCACACAGAAAAAATTTCTATTATAGCAGGACATTTGTATAAGATGGGATTAGACAAAATATTGCGATGTTATGTGCTTGATTTTTAATGAGATAGTATCCTTGTTGAAGCTCATGGAGGAGCTGCGGGAGGCCATTATGCAGGAAAATCAATAGCACATAAGATTTTATGTGCTAGGTTGTGGTGGCCAACATTACATAAGGATTCCAAAGCATATTTTAGGGCGTGCGATGCATGTCAGAGAATGGACAGGCCATCTTGAAGGGATGAGTTGCCTTTGAATCTGTAGGTATCATTGTAGCGATTTGAGAAATGGGCAATTGATTTTGTAGGACCAATTCAACCTCCAGGAAAGAATATGGGTGTGCGGTATATCATCACCACAACTGAGTATTTGACTAGATGGGTGGAGGCATATCCCATGAAGGACTGTACAGGGGAAACAATAGCGAAGTTCTTATTTGAATATGTGTTGACTAGGTTTGGTTGCCCGAATATTTTGATGAGTGATCGCAGTACACATTTCCTCAATGAAACAATCACCACGCTGATAGAATAATTCCAAGTTTATCATAAAAAGAGTACGCCATTTCATCCTCAGGCTTATGGTTGAAGCATTTAATAAGATATTGGAGAATGCACTAACAAAGGTTTGGAATGCACAGAGGAATGATTGGGACGTGCACGTACTAGCAGTATTATGGGCTTATAGAAATACTTGTAAGAAGCTTACTGGTCAAACACCTTTTAGGCTGGTCTATGGCATATAGGCTATGATGCCTGTTGAGTGTGTTCTGCCTATTCTACCCATAGCAGTGTTCACATGAATGGCAGACCACATAGCCCTAGAAGAAAGGCTCGTGTAGATAGCAGAGCTCGAGGAAGATAGATTTTTAGCTAGATTCCATCAGCAGGTGTCGAAGAAACATGAAAAGGCATGGCACAATTGGGAGATCAAATTGTGCACCTTCAAGGTAAATGATTTAGTTTTATTATAAGACAGTAGTTTTGGTAAGTTTCCAGGAAAAGTTTTGATGCATTTGCTCAGGCCATATGTTATCAAAGAGATT
>APFE030944397.1:6722-77664 GCA_000404065.3 Pinus taeda
GGAGATCGCAGGTTTTACCTGCTGATCACATGTTAGTGCCCGTGGCCTCAACTGTCCCCAACCAATTCCTAACTAAAAAACTACTTTGGAATTGGTATAAAAAGACACCAAAGGGAAGGCCTAAGGGAGGAGAGAATAGAGAAAGGTTATTATATTGAGATTTCCCCCTGATCAGGTCTGAAGACCCTTGTGCCTTCTGCACTTCCCCCATTTTGTATAGGAAACCCTCTTGTTTCCTTGTGATTTGATATTCATCCCTTAGTTATGACATCTTGGAGTGAGTATTGGAAGGAGACCTACTAGAGCCTTGAGGCGGGACGGATCCAGAAGGAGGCTGAGCTTTGAGCCTGCAGAAGTGGTTCAGGTGATATTGCTCTTTTTTGTACTATTCTATTTGTCTAATAAAGAAACACGTCTTGTTCCCGATATGCTTCTTTCTTTATGTTAATGATGTTCATGTTTGAATTTCATGTATGAATGGATCTCTAAAAGTTTATAACTAACTCCTTTCTTGTATAACATAAAGATGATTTTCACATAAATCTTTGTCCATATACTGCTGTATTCTTTGGAATTGTTGTTTTTGCAGGGCAAAGGAGCGGCAGGGACGTGAAGAAGGGTTTGGAACCTTGAGGAACTACCCAAACATAGGACCTGAGGTACGTCCTTCTCACCTTAGAAATAGCTTTTTCTAGCATAATGGCTGTGTATGTGCATGCTTCTTGATTTAGACGACTTTCAGTCTGCTAGGGTTCCATCCAAGAGCCTTAGGGGATAAAATCCCACAACAATGGAGGTGTATCAGTAGTTACGGAGTCAGAGTTATGTGCATGATGGTGAGATAATGGTTGACTACCATCTCTAGGATGGGTTACTCTAAAGGATGGATAATATATGTGTTCCTAAACGTGAGTGATTGCAACTAATCAGAGAGGCTCACAACTCCAAGGTTGCAGGTAACTTTGGTGTATGGAAGAGCATGGCCAACTTGAAGAGGTATGTGTATTGGCCCAAGATGCAAGAGTAGGTAGTTAGGTTCATAACAAGATGTATGTTTTGTTGTACCATCTGGTGATCCCTTGTATTGCACCAATATTATTGCAAGTCCTAGAGACTCCTCACCTCTATTTATCAACTTGGGGTTCGTAAAAACTTCAAGGTTACATTGCTATATACAGAGTGATGGAATTTTACTCATGCCACCCTCAACTAATTCATTTAATCATTTGGGCTCCAAGACCATTCTTCTACTAAACTAGGCAAGATTAACTACTGAAAGCATAATTCAAAATCTAGTCCTAGTGCAGAAAAAGTAAATGCTTTTCAACTCTAACTTGTAAATGTTGTCAACTTGTAAATGCTACTAAATCAACCCATGAAAGAACAAAAGAATTATGCTACCTGCAAAAATGAAGCTACACCAATTGTGGTCAACCACCTAGCTATCAAATTCACTTGAAAGCAAAAGATTGTTCTACCAACTCACAACTCAAAAATTTGTGCATAATTTATCTATTTCACACTTGCAGATTAAGTAATGCCTTAGTTTCCAAATCTATGATGAAGAAACTAATGTTATTTTGTCTTGCAGTAAAGGAAAAGGAATGGAGGGAATGGCCTAGGTGGCACATCTGATCATGGATTCCAATATAGGGGGTTAACCTACTCGTATACTAAGGTACACTGGCATTACGAGAAAAACGGGCTGCTATAGGCGTGCTAGAGGAAGTTGCTACAAGAAGTCTTGAAATGCTACAAGATGGGTTCTGAGAGGGTTTGGAAGGTAAGAATTATGGAATAAAGGGATGGAAAGATGGATGAAGGTTGTGGTGGATGGGTGGAAGGTTAACAACACACCTAGCCAAGACGAACACTTCAGGAAGGCTAGTTCTAGACTAGGAGGTTGCTCACAATGACCTAAAAACATAGATCAAGAACATCAGTTGGAATTCATCAAAAAGGAGTGGAGAAGTCTTGGATGGAGATGGTGAAAATATCCCTTGCATTCAAGTCCAATAGTCTTGCAACATCGCATGCACCTGTTCTTATTTTGATTTATCAAATATTACAACTAATGGTGGAAACGATGAGTTGAATTTGGAAACTATTTAACTGATGCTAAGAATTTTGATCTATGAAATGAATTAACTTATAAGATACAACAATCATATGTAAACAAATATAGAAAATTTATACTTTTCTAACAAATCATAAACAAGAAATCGCATAATGTTTTTGGGTTCTGATGGCAGAGTCCTCTAATCATGCTCCCATGAGAGAGATGAGATATAGGCCACAGTCACAGAATTTTTGAGGGACTATATTCCACTAAGATGAAACAACTAATCAAACATTCTATGCTAAAATAAATATCAATACACAAGAGGGAACTAAGCTACTAGGGTTAAGCCCAAACCCAAGGGATTTAGTGTATAAATTCCCACTATAGATCACCTAATAATGCAATAGACTGAAGCAAAATACTTGATCTACTTCTACAACCAATTTAGTGGAAGCTTAATCAAACATGAGAAACATCAACAAGAACACATATAATTGATAAGAAGGAATCAATCACACATAACACAAAATAATTTACACGGGGAAAGCCTCTGCCTAAAACCACAACTCTGTATTACCATACAAGTGGAAATATAGCTAGCATTACAAAAAGAATCAGCTCAAAAGCTATCATGCTCTCTCTACAATACCTTTGCTGCTCATAGACAGTCAAACGCCTCTATCTAACCTCTGGTCTACCCTCCAAGCCTCTTATTTCTTCACGCAATTTTGATTGGGGTCTAGTGCATCCACTTGTGTGAATTGGCCTCTTCGCACACTCGCTAACCTTTGATCCAACTACGCAGTCCTGAACTAGATAAATCCTTCTCATGGATGAGCTTCCTTTATAGGAAAAATATTCATCCAACTGATAGTACACTGTCCCTTCTCTGATCTCAACTATGTCTCTGCCCGAACTGACATTCATGAGTTATCCATTAGTAAATACCCAGTTATCTGAAATACATCAGTTACATGCATGCAAGCATTAACTAACTGAACTCTCATTAATTTAACAAACTGTTAAATCAATATAATGGGACTTGACTAAGTTAAATGAGCCAAATAATCGCAACTAAAATTAGAGAACATCCTTATCTCTTTAACTGATGGATAAATTCCTCAATTAATAGAGAAATTTTTGCATGTCCTCACATAGGCTTCATGTTTGATTTTTCACAACTAATTAACTCATGTTGAATTAATTAATTTATTTTCAAACAGATGTTAAGTTAAAATTCGAATTTTACTTCCTATTTTAGTCCAGGGACTGACTAATAATAGGAATCCATCTTGAACTACTAAAAATAGAATGCTATTTTTAGCACTTCCATTTTTCATTCCCTATTGCTCAATCCAGCACTAGTACCCAAACTGCTATTTATAGCAGTGCTATTTTTATCACTTCTATTTTTAGCATTTCTTGTTGCCATTTTCAACACTCTCTCTCAACAAGAAAGGCTTCCTCTCGAACTCGATCCCGTAGCTTCGGAATTTTTTGCATGCAACACTTCTACCAATTGTGGTTGCTCCAGCAGCTCTCGAAACAAAAAAAGCTCCCAACTGACCTCTGTGTTGGGCTAGAAACATACTCTGATGCTGAAACTCTACCTGCTCATGACAAGTGCTCCCTCTCTGACCTCTGCGCTACTGCAACATCTCTGCATCTCGCACCGTTGCACACCTCTCTGTGCCATCCTGCACTAGTGCAACACACTTGTGCCTCTCGCATTGCTACAGCCTTCTAGCTCTATGCAATCTTTGGATTCCTGCACTGTAACTCTCTCTACCACTCCATCTGCATCTGTATCTACCCATTCAGTTAGTCTTGCTACTCCTCATAGGGGCTCCTATAGCAAAGTCGAATCAAACAGGTTGTGTACCTCAAGGATCCTGCCCCTCCTCCTTGGGACAATCACTCCACATCGCCCCACCTCCTACGTGGAGGTATGGCTCCATGTGATCCCTCAACCCATATAGCTTGAAGTTTCCCCCTACTGCATGTCTCTGCATGAGTAGATTTCTCTCCTTGATCACTACTCAGCTTCCCATGTTGTGGCTCCTCCACAACCTCCTGAAGCTGCCGCACCAATCTTGGCTCCTCCACAATCGTCTAAGACTTCTTTTGGCACTACATGTTGAGAGGTAATATACTCTTCCTCTCAACCACCAAGTCTCCATCAGTTTCCTTGCTGCTCAAGGATTTGCATGCATCTTGAACCTCAAGAGCACACAGGTTCTCAACTTGTGAACTGATCTACTTCACCTATCTAGTGATGATGTGTCTAAGGAAAAACTTTCCCTTACTGAAGACTACATCATAGCCTCTATCTTCCTGCATCACAATTGACACCAATTTTCTCTTCAGTCTTGGTAATTACTTGACATCAGTCAAGGTAAGGTGAGCTCCATGCTCCGTCTAAAAAGTAACCATGCCTACACTTGAGACACTATACTTTTCATCATTACCCATCGCTATGAGTATCTGGAGATCTTTCTCCTCCAAAGTACTAAACAAACTCTTGTCACCGATCATGTGGAAATAAGATACACTGTCAAGAAACCAACAACTTCCCACCATGGACGAAACCATGCATGTGAAGAGTGTGAAATCAAACTTGACTGTGAAGCAAGTGCCTCACCTTTAGATCCTTCCCTAGATCCCTTCTTGGATTTCCTCTATGGACAATTTGTAGCAAAGTGGCCCACCTCATGATACGAAAGCATCACACTTATGATTTTTCAAACTTCTTCCCACCATGGGAAGAATTGAATTCAGAAAGAGAAACCTTCTCCTTCCCCTTCTTCGCCTTACTCGCTAAGGCATAGTTTTCTTCATCCTCCATGGATGAAGAACCATCTCTGGTGCTTCTTCTTATCTCCTCTTGCATCAAATCTGACCAAATTCATTCCCAATGTGGCTGTTTCTCTCTTCCATTAACTGAGTCTTGGTAGCTATGCCAGCTCTTAGGAAGACACAGGAGTGCAAGACTCACCATGTCATCATCAGATGTCACGATCCCTACACTTCCAAGCTCATCCTAGCATGAGGTGAGCTTGTTCAGATACATAAAGATCGTGTCACTCTTTTCACACCTGATCTTTCGAAGTTTGTCCTTTAGTGCCAGCTTCCTCTAATCACTTCTATTCTGATAAAGATCTTTCAATGTTTTCCACATTGAAAATTGAGTCTCCTTCCCATGGAGGCTCGAAACAATGTTATCTCGAACTCCCTCTAGGAGGATTCTCCTTGCTCTGGCCACACACTTTTTCCATTTCTCCAGTTGAGTAGCATCAGTCAACTTTTGGACTTCTTGATCAATGAAGTCCTTTAGACTGTTATCTTCTAATGCTTCCTCCATGCTATCCTTTCAGGCTATATAATTCAAACTACCATCAAGGTCATATTCGAGTCTCAAACCACTGAATGCCATCGATGAAATAAATGTGATAAGAACTCAATTCAATATTCAGAAACCAAAAACTTCAACTTCTCCCTTCTTGTATACTATTCTTCCTTGATCACCTATGCTCCGATACCATGTAGAAATTCCCACTATAGATCACCTGATAATGCAATAGACTAAAGAAAAATACTTGATCTACTTCTACAACCAATTTAGCGAAAGCTTAATCGAACATGAGCAACATCAATAAGAACACATATAACTAACAATAAGGAATCAATCACAAATAACACAGAAGAATTTACCCAGGGAAAGCCTTAGCCTAAAACCCCAACTCTGTATTATGATGCAAGTGGAAATATAACCAATATTACAAAAAGAATCAACTCAAAAGCTATCTTGTTCTCTCTGCAATACCTCTACTACTCATAGACACTCAAAGGCCTCTATCTAACCTCTGGTCTATCCTCCAAGCCTCCTATTTCTTTGCATAATTTTGATTGGGTTCTAGTGCAGCCACTTGTGTGAATTGGCCTGTTCACACACTGACTAACCTCTGATCCAACTACACAGTCCTAAAGAAGATAAATACTTCTCATGGATGAACTTCCTTTATAGGAAAAATATTCATCCAACTGATAGTACACCGTCCCTTCTCTGATCTCAACTGGGTGTCTGTCTGAACTGACATGCATGAGTTATCCATGAGTGAATACTCAGTTATCTGAAATACAATAGTTACATGCATGCAAGTATTAACTAACTGAACTCTCATTAATGTAACAAACTGTTAAATCAATCTAATTGGACTTGACTTAGTTAACTGAGCCAACTAATTAAAACTCAAATTGGAACTCGTCCTTATCTCTTTAACTGATGGATAAATTCCTCAATTAATAGAGAAACTGTTGCATGTCCTCACATAGACTTCATGTTTGATTTTTCACAACTAATTAACTCATGGTGAATTAATTAATTTATTTTCAAATAGTTGTTAAGTTAAAATTCGAATTTTACTTCCTATTTTAGTCCAGGGACTGACTAAAAATAGGAATCCATGCTGAACTGCACTACGTTGGCTATCAATGACTTCATCTTGCTTGGTTGCCAATGACCTCGAGTTGATGAGAGATAAAGTGATGATATTTGATTGATTGAAGGAGTTAAGGAGGTGGACAATCTTCTAGAACCTCTCCCTGATATCTACTTTGAACTCCTACATTCAAATTATCTCAAAATTTCTCGAATTCCCACATTTAAAACATATTAGGAGACATGACATAACAACACATCTTTTAACCCTCACAGTAAGCAAAATATAACAAAATTTGTAAATAAATGTGAGAAAGAGATAATTTTAAAGTTGGATAATGACATTGTGACCCTTATGATATACCTATTGATGAGCCTCATCGTCACCCCCTTACTGATGATGTTGCTCATCGTATGAGAAATTGAGTCATCTATGGCCATGTATTTCATGGACCGCGTGGCCTCTCTGACACCCCAAGGTTCTGCAAATGGTGTGACGTTTTGAGGAAAGAATCCTGCATCCTTCTCTATGTATATCCACTAGTTCCTATCCTATTCTTCATTGAGTCTATGTAGTTTAGTTTTTATATTTCAATGAGACTTTTGTACATGGATGTCCTTTCCAATGCGTTCCTCAACCTTTCAGGAGAGTGATACTCCTTGATATGAAGATTGTGGGGGAAGGCATTCCATCTTCTCTCGTATGCTTGCTGGTTTTTGTCCCTAACAGCCTGACCGTGTCTAGGTTCTCTTATTGCAAAAGTGGGTAGAAAAGTGAGGTTCTAAGTGAGAGGTAATAGTACCACCGAAGAAGGGACACATATGAGCCATAAATGCATGTCCAAAATCGAGCAGAATAGTCCACAAGAGATGTGATAATCGTTAAAATCAATGAACAGGGAAAGATATGTCTAACATCCATCAGAGTAGTCTATGATGGATGTGTAAGTCTTTATAATCGATGAGTAAGGAAAGGTATGTATAGTATCCCATGCAATAGTCAAGAAGAATGAGATAACAATGACAACCATTATAGCACATCCCCAAGAAGATAAGCACTAAACAACTGAAATAGTTCAACTATCATAGTACATGTGAAAGAAAACATGAAATGCAAATGCTCACATAATAGTCTTAAAAACATCCATAAGTCATCCACAGAAACATGCTGGCCTGAAAACAATTCTATAATTAAGGAAAAGTTCCAAGACAGATATTTACATTATACATCACTAGCCCCAGTAGTGGGACATTGGAGCCACTTTTTACTCCTCAAAGAACTAATTGTTATCTCTAATGTTTTGTGGTAGGATCCAAGGTGAGAATTTCTCTACTCATATAATGAGGGGGTACATATAACAAAGGGGTGTATATAACCAAGGTGTATATATATGACTACCCTTGTAACTGTTCAACTTCCTATGTCTTTTCAACTAGAACGACTCTTCATATTCATGTGTGTCCATTCGACTTCCACTTTACAATATATTTGATTTACAATATACATGACCCATAATAGTGATGTGGCCTTTGAAAACGCATGACATGACTTGACATGACACTGCTACCATGGACTAACTTCATGATGTTGCAACGTCAAGCTTTTGTTGCTGCCCAGTGATAGATGTGTTCTTGGATATGCTTTCTCTTCTCCTCTGCATAGCTTGATGATGGGGGGTCTTTAATGATATTTGGTCTTAAGAGGTGGTTTCATACATGTGTTCCTTTTTATTTCTCTTTATAGGTTCCTTTTTCCATCTAGACTCAAGTGGGTCTTGAGGCATGTTTCCTCCTCCTTCTCCTCCATCATCTCTCCATGATTTGATAGTGTACCTATTCCAACAATTCACTCCTGATGGGATGAAGTCAATCCAAAAACTACCTAGTATAAGATGTTGCATTATTATCCAAGGATTGAGCCTAGGACAGGTGATAGGTTGGCAAATAGGCCCCAGTAACTGTGCATTGCATTGTTCTAGGTCACAGGGAGAGAGGTTGATCACTAAGACTATGTAGATTATAGTTGAGTCTTGACTGAGGAAGTTCTAAGCATAGTCCTCACTAGGGGTGGAAATTGCGCAGTGGCCACTGGGAGTTAGGATTGCACATTTGAGATAGTCAATGGTTAATGTGGGAGGGGACCCTGGGAGATAGATATGAATAGTTTCCAAAGGCAAGGAGGACTCGACAACAAGGGTACTTGGAGGATAGATTTGCACATTTTTTGAGGGCAATGAGCTCTTGTTGAGAGAGGACACTAGGGGGCACTTCGCTGCAATTATAGGGGTGAAGGGTAGTTGGGATCTCTGCACATTAAGGGGTTCTAGCAAGAAAGAGGAGAAGCTTGAGGACTGAGATTGTGAGGTGTACAATTCAAGTCAGACTGGGAGGAACTGTTGCACAATTCTGGGGATGAAGGGAGGTTGTTGAACCTGGAATTGTGTAGTGCAACTTCCCTAGGGGAAAGTTACTGCGTACTATGCAGTTCTAGGTAGCAAGGTTACATCACCAAGCACTAAGACTAAAAAGTGTGTAGTTTAGTCATGGTCCAATGGAACTAAGTTTCCTGGTTCATAATTTTTTAGGAAAAATGGCAAAGTGTAGGATGGACATGAATTGAACTTGTGAGCACAGACTTATCATACTTTTATGACATGAAAATGTAGACCATAAAAACAACAAGACAAAGCATCACCCTTTGTTTGACTACCTCATAATAAGAAGCAACAAGTGCAACACTTGAGATAGACTTTAGGATGATCGTGATGACAATTGCGTGACAATGCTCAAAACTTTGTGTATGAGTGTGATGGGTGTTTATTAACTAGGAAAAATCAAATACACAAAGACCAAACTTTGAAACCACCGAAAAAGGTCCGAAAAATTGGGAAAATCATCAAACATGTGAAACTATCAATGTTTATCAAACAAGCAAAAGGGGTGAAATGACTGTAAGAAAGATCATGAAATCAGCTCAAGTGTTTGCAACAATCAAGGGAGAGACCAAGGAAGGCTCTGAAATTTGAGTGCAAACCGAAATATTGTAGGGTGTTGGAGCTGCTACAACACTTGGAAATGCACTACTTGAATTCTAGATTCTCTGTCTTGGTTAATTTTTTAGTGCAGGGTGTTGGTCCTTTGATGAGTGCCAATATTGGAGCATGGATGCTACAACTCCTAGGCTACTAGCTTTACTTATCAACCCGGGGTTCATACAAACTTGGAGATGACAGTGTTGTATGCACAAGTAAAAGTGATGGTTCTACCTGTTGTCACTGTTCAGTTGGTGAGTGACCACTGGGATTCCAAGCCAGACTTCTATAGAGTTAGAAGAACCTTGATTCTTTGATGGAAGAAAGGAAACATTACTCTAAGAGAGTTACTCTATTGCAGTAATGGAGAAATCCAACATGTAATGCTAAACCACACCATACCCTAATTAACCATTTAAGAGGCTATGCAAAGTAGAGATGCTAAATCAACAATAAACAAATTCTAATATCTATGTTGTAGAAGTAAAAAGCATCAAACAATATGAATGTGCAAGTAAAGAAACTAAACTAATTCTTTTTTTACTTTTTTGGTCTTTTTAGGCAAAATCAAGTATGCAAACTAATTGTTATTGTGGATGTGGTAGGTGGATTGAAGGTGTTTGAGGATGATTAGAAGGTTTATGAAGTGGTTGGATGGTGTGGAGGGGTCCTAGGAGGCTTTTTGTGACCTCCTAGAGGTTTTCCATCAATTCAGCCTTAAAACACGCCATTTCAGGAAAACCTACAGGATGTATTAGAAACCTAGAGGATGATCCTGTAGGAATTACACGAAACCTCTTGGATATAGCCAAGAGCTAATTGTGAGGTGTTGGAGGTGTTGGTAAGCTTTTGAAAGGTGTGTGATGGGTGGAATGGAGTGTTAGAAGGTATTTGAGCACTAAGGATTCAATATCCAAGATAAGAGATGGCTAGATTCGCTCAATGTGTTTAGGAGAATTTCAATGAAAAATGATGAAAAATTAGTGAGGGTGATGGTGAAGACAAGGGATGTGTAAGGTGGATGAAGTGGAAGGGGGATGTTGGCTATGAAGTCTTGGTCTCCTCCTGAAGCACCTACTCTATATAAAACATGTGTGTCTTCCAAAAAACCCATACAACAAGATACATTTTCATAAACTAGAAAAGCGTGAATCAACTGACTATATTATACATGAAGAAAGCTACTAAGGGGAATGAAAGAATGAGTGAGATCTTATTTCAGAAATTAAGATTGATAAAGATGACAATAAAATATACCTTGCAAAATTAACCAAATACTAAGTTAAAGACAACAAACTCCAAAGCTCATAAAGGAACTAGAAATCTATGTTCTTGGGGCTACTGAAGGGTCCCTTCCTCAAAACATGGTCCCAGAGCGAGGAAACGAGGCCAAGACACCTACTGACAACCTTGTGGTTATATTTTTTATCCTTGCTAACCTGCTACTTGAAAGAAGGCACAAATGGAAGCAAAATATCACAGAACCAATCTAATCTACACTACTTGTAATAGAAATGAATCTAATAAGAAAATTAACAATTAAGCTATGAATCTAAACTAAACTTACCTATACAATAAAGAGAAGCCTTGGCTTCTAGGGTTGGGTCCTAACTGAAGAGCTTCATCACAAAACAAAACTCATTCTTATTACCAAAACAATAGATTACATTAAAAGAACTGTCACAAGTCTTGGAGCTTGAAAATAGAGTAGAGTTTTACAAATGGAAATCCAAATCCTACTAAGGTCCTATTGCTCTCTAATTATGCATCTAAAGTCTCCAACAAATTCCTTAAAATGAGCTATGCTCGGCTCACAAAATCGAGATAAACTGGTGCTTTGTCTCTCACTTGCTTGGTTGCCTTCTAGTCGTCATGATTTGGTTTCTTGCACTACGAGATGATGGAGGAATATTCAAATGGAGGGGTAGTAAATGAGGATGATTTACCTCCTATAATCCCTCTCGCTTGTCCCATTTGAGTTTTGACCTTGGTCTTTGTCAAAATTCCTTGATTTTCTCCTTTAATCCTGCATTAAGTGCACATTAGACCACAAAGGAAAATATCCAACTCTAACTCATCTCATAAAAAAAATATAATCAAAAGCATGCAATAAGTTATGAGAGTAGTTGGTTTGACCAAGCTAGGAGGTGAATTAAGGCCCATATAATTACCCAATGATGAGGCTCATCATCGCCCCCCTACTGAAAGTATTTCTCATCCTTTGAGAACCTTAGTCAATATCCATATCCTTCATGGCTTTGGTAGCCTCTCTGATATCCCATGCCTCTATAGTGGTCTCCTCTTCTTGTTCATAGAAGCCTATTTCCTTTTCTACCTCTCCCCACTGCCTCTTTTCTTCTTCTTCTTTTCTCCCTTATAGCATCCCTAAGAGTAGTGGTGGATTGAGTTTTATGCTTATCCAAGTGATCTTCAACCTTTGCATAGATTGCTTATACATAGGTGTCATGTTGAGTGCCTCTCTCTACCTTTGAGGGGAGTGATATTCTCTTATCTTTAAGTTGTATGGCAGGGTGTTCCATCTCCTCAGGAAATCATGTATACTATAATCTCCTAGAAGCCTAAACATGTCCTGAAAATGTGAAATTTATTGCTCTTAGGAAGCAAGATATCTAGGTGTCAGTTGAGGATCATTTGCAATTAAATTATTGGTACTGATGAGGACCATGGGATTTGATTGTTTAGCTCTGATCAAAATAGGTTTAGTTTGCTCTCTTACCAATATCCTTTTCATCTCTGTAGCTATTGACTCTTCATGGTTCATCCATGATGCCAAAGACATTAATAATACATCTCCTAGCTTGGCATTATGGTCCCATACATTCATGTCTATGAGGGCCATGTTGTGCAAATAAAACTCAACCATTTTGGTCCTATCCTCTAGTATACTTTGATCACAAAGATAAATACACTGGCTGTAGTCCATAAATGGCATGGTTCCCCTCCATGCTAGTGTCTTAATATGAAACAATAGCCGTTGTTCTCTGAGTTAGAGAGCATAGGATTTAGCTAGCATCCTACACTGGATTTCCTCGAAGGAGAGGCTGGCCATACAATCCAATTGGTTCTCTCTTTCCTATAGCTATCCCCTTAGCCATGCATTTTTTGTTTCTAGTTGACTTCTCATTATATCTTCTCTATCCCTCAAGCCACTTAGCTCTCTACCCATTTCTTTCAGTGTCTCTTCCATGTGCCAAATGGCTTCCACCCCCTTTGATTTGGCAATTTGAATCCATTGGTGAGTTTTGGCCCTCACCTTCTCAAGCTCGAAGAACAGTGGGTTGGAAAATTTTTGAGGTATGACCCTGCCTCCTTCAATAAACTAGTAATATGATTCCAGGTTAGGTTGGGTGCTGGGTTCTTTTGTCTCTGGGTACTCCTCTTTAGCTTCTTGCTACTCCCCTACCTTCCTTTCCAATTTTTGTGCCTCCTATCGACTTAGCAGAGTATCCCATAGGATTATTTTTACTTCCTATAGATTTTGTTGTGGCTCCTGTAGGATTGCATTACCCTTTGAGAAGGTTGATCTAGTAGTAGGCCTCCGCACATAGGTGATAGGGGACTTAGGGGAAGGCATTTTTTCTTTTTGTGTAGGGTAATATTCAATCACAATAGGAATTTTGGTTGACGTTTTTGGCTTCCCCTATCTTATTCTTGTGCTCTTTCTTGTCTTGAAATATATTCGGTTCTACCTCTGCCTTTTCCCTTTTTGCTTGATTGGGGTGGTGAGAGAAATCAAGGCAGTTGCTACCTCTCTCTCAGTGGCCTCTAGAGATACCCTAGGTGACCACTCCTTGTTTTCTATCACCTCTATTCTATTTCCTTCTTCCTCTCTATCTTTCTTGTCTTCTTCTTCTTTTAGATCTTCATCATCTCTATCGATTTCCTCCTTAATTTCCTCCTCTGTTTCTTCATCATCCTCCTTCTCTTCTCCCTCTCCTTCTTCATCTTCATCATGTTCCTTTGTTTCAGCTCCTTCTTCATCCATCTCATCCTCATCTCCTTTTGTATCTTCCACTTCATGTTTTACTTCCTCTTCGCTCACAATAGGACCAACATCATAAGTCAGAGCTTTGATGTCATCCTCTGTTGGCATGTCTCTGAAACCTGACCATGTTATAGGAGTTATGAGGTTTTTGACGACATCTTCAGTGAGGATCCTAATAAACCCATGGTGATCTAATTGTTGGGGATTCCCCTCCTTCTCTTTGATGCTCGAGTCGATGATTGATTGAAGCAAGAAATATGGTATGTTGAGCCTTTGGTGGCACGGTGTTTCTAGTCCAAATATTAATTCTTCAAGGATCCTAAAATTCTAGCCATAGACAACACTATACCTACCCTCACATGAGATGTATTTGATTAGTCGGTAGCCTACCCCATTCCATGAATATGGCAGACTTTCCCTCCTTACTCCATTTTTTGCTTTGGTGGGTTCCTCACCTTCTAAAAAGAATTTTCTTTTGGCAACCTGGATATCTCTGTGTCTTCTTTTATCCATGGTATTCCTAAGGGATGTGTGGTGACTTTGTTGATGAGCTTAGGGGTGAGATATATAGTGCGGCCCCTTATTACCACAAAGGCATGGATTCTAGTGTGTGGAGTGAGGGAGTGAGAAAATTCTTGAGCCACCTCATCATCATACCCTCTGAATTTTTCGAAGAACCCCATCCAAATATGTCTTGTGAAGATTTCAAGCACTTGAGGGTGTTGTTGGATTCTCACAGTGTGTGTGTGCTCTCTCCTATTAAACCCTCCTGTCATATTGCTTGTGAAGCTCGAGGAGAAAAGGAGAGGGTCAAAACAATTTTCCAAATGTAGGAGAAAAACAGAGATGGTTGTGTATTTAATTCCGTTCACACAGTTGCTAAATTTACTCAAATTTATAGTATCCTTCGTTCATTTACTTGCAAGGGGGAATGTAATTTTAGAGCCCACCTCTTTAGACTGTTTGCAGTGGCCAAGTTCTGTGATATCCCTTCTAAACTCTTCTTTGACAATCCTATAGATAGTCTTTGCGTATCCTGTAGGAATTCCTATGCATGCTCCTGTAGGAATTCCTGTGCATTCTCCTGTAGGAATTCCTGTGCAGTGAATGATGGATCTTTGATTCTGGTGGGTTGCCTGGGTTATCAGAGTGACTTGAGTCAAGTAGTTTTGAGGAGGTGAAATGCATGAATGCATGGTAATGATGTTTTATTTCCTCTTATTGTGATTCGGGATGAGGTGGTGTGCTCGGAGCAAAGGTACATTGCCATTTTTGGATCGTTGATCCCCACTACCACCTCATAATTTCCCACTCATCATAATCAGCTCCCACCTTGTAGATCCGTAGTTTAACTGCATTTTTTCCTACTCCTACTCTGTCTTTAAGTTGACTGTAACCACGTGTGAGATGACACCTGGTCGTGCATGTGTGACTGAACAAAGGTGGCCAAGTTAATTGGCCACCTTTTCACTTACAAACCAACTATCTTGTAACCCTTACAATTTTTTACTACATGATGCATATGAGAGAGTGAGTGAGATACTTACCTGTGGTTTGAATGCTATGTTGCAGCTGTCGAAGACCAGAGGTACTATTGTGTATATTTGTTGCATGCCATTCTTCTTCCTCCTCTTGTTGTCTACCAATTGATTCTCTGTTTTTGCAGCTACCTATGGTTGAACATCTGATGTTACTGCTTTGGAGCTCTTGGATCATCATGGTGAAGACTTTTTGTTGTTGTGATTGGTATTTTGTGAGATAGGTTGCTACATGATTTCCTATAGGATGTCCTGTAGTTGCTTCTCCCTCAGAACTATTTAATCATTTTACTTGTTGGGGTTGTGAGGATGGTGACATGGATGGAAAGAAGGAGTGGGAGTGTAGAGAGAAAAGGGTACTCAAGTGATGCTCTTTACTCCTCTCTCTTTCCTTTTTTTTTGGTTTTTTTTTTAAGACTTGATAAAAAAAACTCTTGAAACTGATCCTTTTTTGAATGGTGAGTGCAGGGATGATGATGGCGGATAAGGTGAGGTGATAGAACATGAAGAGGGTGAATTTTAGGGAGCTAACAAGTACATCATTTGCCTTCGGATTGCATCCTGTAGGATTTTTGGGCCACTGTAATTCCTACAGGATCATCCTGTAGGTTTTCAAGGGATCCTATAGAAAACATAGCCTTTGTATAAACTGAAGAAATGTAGTGGAAAAATGAAAAAAATGCAGGGATGTATAGGATTGAGTGAAAGAAAATAAATATGTGAGTGGAAGGGGTCTCCTTTGGATCCCCGTTTTCTCCTTGAATGTCCTTCTTGTCCACCTACAAATGGAAATTTCATGATTTTGTTTTTTTGAAAAACAACTAGGCTGCCTCAGAGAGGTTTTCGCCCTAGCTATTTTCCCTGGGCGTGTCAAGAAAGATTTTCACCCAGGGATCTTCTTATTCTCTTTTTCTTTTTCTTTTCTTCTTTTGTCATCATTGGGTTGCCTCAAGAGGTTTTCATCCCAATGATGGGATTCAGGTGGCTCATGGAGGCTTTCACCCAAGTCTTTATTATTTTTTCCTTTTTCTTTGTGATTTGATGAGGGTGGAGTTGGAACTTGCTCCACTATCATCACTGTTTTATTGATATCATCAACAAACTCTTGTTTTGATAAAGGTCTCTTGTAAATTTTCAATCGGTGTCCATTAACAAGAAAAGTAATGGCTTCTTCATCTATGGTTTTGATTTGCACTGAACCATTATCATGGCATATTTCCACAACATAAGGTCTAAGCCATCTTGTCCTTAACTTTTCCTTGAAGTCTTTATACCTAGAATCATATAACAATGCCCAATTGCCTTCCTGAAATTGCTTCTCCTTGATATTTTTATCATGCTAGATCTTCCTCTGAAGTTGAACTACCTATGTATGTAGGAGGGCCTACATTCTGAATTCATCCAAACCATTCAATTGGAACAATATCTCTTTCTATGCACTACTGAGATCTAAATATAGTTGCGCTGCCATCCTTAATGTGTTATATTCAAATTCAATGGACAACAAGGCCTTTTTCCCATAGACCAACTCATAGGGTGTGAATCTAGTGGTGGTCTTCCATGTGGTATTATAGGCCCAGGTGGCCTCAATTAATCTTTCTTCCCAATCCCTCCTGTTGTTACTCACCACCTTGGTTAAGATGCTCTCCAGTGCTCTTTTGGTCACCTCCACTTTCCCATTAGCTTGTGGATAATAGGGAGTGGAGTTCCTATGCTTGACCTTATGATGGTTGAGCAAGTCTTCAATTATGTTGGAGGTAGACTGGTTGCCTTGGTCTGTGACCAGCTCTCTAGGGTACCCAAATTTTTATAATACATTTTCTCTTAGGAACTCAACCACCTTCTCTTCTATTGCTACCTTAATTGCCTTGGTTCAGCCCACTTAGTCAAATAATCAGTGCAAACAATAATGTATTGTTTTTTCTTTGAAGGAGGGTCAATACGTCCAATGATGTCCATGCCCCACTTGTCAAATGGCTTGAAAGTCACTTGAGGATGCAGAGGCATTTCATCTCTTGGAGTAGGTATTCCCATCCTATGGCACCGACCACATTGACTAGTGTATTTTTTACATCCTGATGAAGAGTGGGCCAATAATAACCTTCTTGTAACACTTTGAATGTTGTCCTCTTTGTTGTAAAGTGACATCCACAAGGCCCATCTAGGTCAAAAGGATGTCAAAAACTTCCTCTTCCTTGACACACCTTCTAAAGATTTTATCTAGGCCAAGTTTGAAAAAATTTCCCCCAATCCAAGTGAAAGGGGCGCTTTTCCTGACCATCTTGCTCTTTTCTTTGGACGAAAAGTTTGGTGGTAACTGTGCTGATACCTAATAGTTTACTATATCAGCAAACCATGGAGAGAGAACTAGAATAGAAAATAAGGGCTCATCTGGTAACTGGTCATCCACCATTCCTTCTTCCCCTGTAGGCAAATTTACCCTAGATAAAAATTCTTCAACAACACTTTCCTTACTAGGCTTGTCAACAATGGTTAGATCAAAATATTGTAATAAAAGTAACCATGTTATAGTTTGAGCATTCACATCTAGTTTGTTCATTAAATATTTGATTGCAGCATGGTCAGGTATGTGCAAATATTTGATAGCCTATAATGTAATGCCTGAATTTGTTTAATGAATGCACAACAACCAGGAGTTCCTTTTCATTCACTGTATAATTTAGTCCAACCTTTGATAAGTTCTTATTGATAAAATAGATAGAATATGGATTTTTTTAATCTGTCTGACTTAGTGCTGCACCTATGGCTCTATGTGAGGCATCAACATGAATATGAAAGGCGAGGGTCCAGTTTGGGCCTTGGAGAAGTGGTGCAGTGGTTAACCTATCCTTTAGAATGTCTAAGACCTCTTGAGAGCTTTTTTGTGATATAAACTCGGAATATTTGGTCAACAAGCCAAATAAAGGAGAGGCCAACTTGCTGAAGTCCTTTATGAACCTTCAACAGTATCTAGTTAACCCTAGGAAACTTCTGACATCTATGTGCTTTTGAGGAGGTGGGACGCTTTGGATGGTAGCTATTTTGTTTGGGTCCACCCACAATCCTTGCTGAGATATTGAATGACCTAGCACGGTCCTTATAGTCATTAAGAATTAATTTTTTTTAGGATTGAGATATAAGTTCGTTTCAATGCATTTGTGCAATACTTTCCTAGGTTAGGCAAGGCTTCTTGAAAATCACAGCCAGTGGGTGTAAAGTCATCCATATAAATCTCCACCACATCATGGACTAATTTGGAAAAAATACTCAAGACTGCTCTCTGGAAAGTGGGAGGAGAATTGCATAGGTTGAAAGGAAGGACCCTATAGGAAAAGGTACCCCAAGGACAAGTGCATCTTGTCTTATCTTGGTCTTATGGGGAAAACTGGATTTGGTTGTACCCATTGAACCCATCTAGGAAAGAGAAAATCTTTTTCCCTGCCAGGCCATCTAGCACTTTGTCAAAGAAGGGTAGAGGAAAATGATCCTTCTTTGTGGCTTTGTTCAACTCCCTGTAATCAACACAAATCCTCCACTTACCATTTTTCTTGGGAACTAACAACAAAGGAGAGACGCACTCACTATCGGAGATAGGGTAAACGAGTCCTACATCTAGCAGTTTTTGCAATTCTTCTTTGACTATATCTTTAAGAGTTGGATTCATCCTCCTTCGTGGCTGCTAGACCGGCTTGCAACCTTCTTTGAGTATATGTGGTAAGCACACACCGAGGGGTGTACTCCCTTAATTTTCTTGTAACTCCAAGCGAAGGCTTCTAGATTTTCCTTTAACTTGTTTCATAACTTCTCGTCTTCGAGAGCAGAAAGAGGTGTATTGATTTTCAAGGTTCTCTTTGGCCGAATTCTATGGTTTTGACATGGAGTGGGTTGGAATCAGCCAAGCATAAGTCAATTGGATGATTGTTCTAGGTTTCCTTTATTGCTTCTTCTAAAGGTAGTGAACTGGGAGTTGGAGTTTGGAGCAGGTGTTTAATCACGTCATCCTCATCTTGTTGTCCTCCTCTGATGGTTTCTTCAAAAGAATAAAGCTGGGTGGAATAAACTTCATCTTCTTCCTCATCCTCGAACCATAAAGTTAAGTCATGCTCTAGAGAAGGTTGAGCATGAGGGTATAGGACTAACTGCTTGGACATATGCCCATTCTTGATGGTCATATTCCCAACTCTGTAGCTAATGTAAGCATCGGCAGTGGCCAACCATGGCCTCCCAAGGATGAGAGGATAACCAGTAAGCTTAGCATTAGGCTGGAGAACTAGGAAATATGCAGGATACTCACAGGAGTCAATGGAGACCATCACATCCTCCAAAAGTCCCTCAGGGGTTATTGTCGAATGGTCTTCAAGTTGCATAAATGTTGTGGCCTTCCTCAATGAACCTTGGGGTTGAGCTTGAGAAGGGTGTCCTTGGTCATCACATTAATGGCAACCCTAACATCAATCAGAGTATGTGGGACAGTGGTACCATTGATGTGCACATCTACTACAAGGCTTCCAGGGTGCAAATAGTTTGGACATATTACCTACCCCAACATTAAGTCGAATAGCTGACCAATGACAATAATGGCAGGGGCATCCCTCTTTCTCCTCCCTGGATGCTTGAAGCATTTCTCTTTAATCAACTTATTGTAAATGGGGACATATTTTATTGCTTGCAGAAGGGGGGTCTTTACTCATAGATTTGTCAATTCTCCCAGAAGTTCAGTCTCTTCTTGGGTAGGATGGAGTGGTTGGGCTAATCTCTCAAGAAAGGGTGGATTTACTTTAAGGTTTCTTTCCTCTCTTTCTTCCTCAACCTCCCTATGTGGTGGGTGGAGGTCAGTTATCTAGGAAAACTCTCCCAGATCTCAAGTTGATCTGCTGGATTTCCATAGAATAAGTTGGATATGATGTCTCTCTACTATATACTTACTGAACTTCCCTATTATCTAGGTTTAGATTTGGCTGGGCAGATATCTGGGGTTGCTTGGGTGGAGTAGAGTGTAGGAGATATGGTTGGGCAGGTGGTGGAGGCAATAGAGCTGGAGCATTATTGTATTGGGGCCTCCACCCCTGGAGTGGTGTATTCCACTGAGGTTGTGGTGGAGCATAAGGTTGAAATGACTAGTTGGCTGGCTGGGAATGATATTGAGATGCAGAGGACCAAGGAGGTATGGTTTTGGTTTGGTTGGGGTTGTAATTTGCATGGGATGACCCTTGCATGCCCTGTTGGTATGGTCTAGGCCCATGAGGTATCCTTTGGTTAATATAGCAAAGCTACTCAGTGAGCCCTTCAGCTCCTTGATATACAGCTATGAGTTCAGGTAAAGAAGGGCACTTTTCTGTGGAGTGGTTTTCTTCACAAATTGAGCAAATTTGAATAGAGTTCAATGGACATTCATTCCTAGGATTCCTCCTGGTGCATCTAGGACAAAAGATGGCCAAGGATCTCTCTCCTTCCTCCTGCTTCCTTTTAATGTTCATGGTGTCCATTTCTAAGGAAAGGGTTTGCAACATCTCTCTTTTGAAATCTTCTAGCATGTTTCCAATTTCACCCTTGATGGATGAGTTGGAAGATGATGTACTCGCCATAGGTTGACTACCCCTACCCTTTTTCCTCGCTGCGCTAGAATGGTTTCTAAAGATAGTCTTGATATCCTCATATGCTAATTGGTAGATATGTCCTCTTGCTAACAAATGTAAGGTATCCAAAAGATCTTCTCTTACTCCCCTAAGCAGGACCAACTTTAGTGACTTAGGGTCAAGTGTGCCCCTGACCCTTTTGTAAGTAAGCAGGAATCTTTCTTCGTAGTCTCCTAAGGATTCATCATGGCCTATGGTCATCCTGAAATTTTATTATTTAGTATCCTTTGATAGTTAGTAGTCCCAATATTTGTTGTTAAAGTCTTGCTACATCTGAGCTCACTTTGTGATGCTATCTCTAGGTAAACCCATGAACCAATAGAATGTTTCATCCTTGAGGGTAGATGGAAATAGTTTTAACTTTTGCTCAGCATCTATATAGTCATAGGTTTGGCATATAACAACAAACTCAAACAGGAAATTGTTGGGGTCCTCTGTGGTTATGCCATGGCAATGAGGTAGGGTATGGGGGCTTATCTTTTTCATCTTAGGGTCCCCATTGTTTTCCCTGATGGGGAAGGCACCCTCAACTCTCTCTCTATTCCCTCTGCCATTTCGGTTTTCAGCCATTGGTTCAATAGGAATGAGTTCCTCTTCTTCTTCTTCCCCTGTGGGTTCTTCAAATATGTGAAGTTTCTCACCTAAGGGTTCCTTCAGTTCACAACCACTGAAGAAGAGAGAAGGTTGCCTATTGGATGCAGTGGGGGTATTTGGAAAAAAATTCCCTAAGTTGTCCCTATTCCTACGAGGCATGAAAGGAAATATTTTTGGGTTGGTTTTGTATTCTTTTTAAAACATGGAAAGTACTTGCAGAATTGGAATTGCTAATTCAATGAAAATTACTGACAAAATGAAAAAGCTACATACTAAATTGAAATCCTACTTGTAGAATGGAAAGTAAAGTAGATAATGCGAAATGAAAGAAAGGAAACAACTAGAATACTTTTGCAAAAACAAACTAATGGTAGAAACTTGAAGACAACAAATAGAAGAAAAGGAAACAGTAATCACATTATACTAAGACACCTCCCTAGAAATGGCACCAAAAAGTGATGAGCGCCAGTATTGCAGCAAGGATACTGCAACTCTTGAGCTACCAGCTTTACTTATCAACCCGGGGTTCATACAAACTTGGAGGTTCTAGTGTTGTATGCACAAGTAAAAGTGATGGTTCTGCCTATTCTCAGTGTTCAGCTGGTGAGAGACCACTAGGGTTCCAAGCCAAACTTCTATAGAGTCAGAAGAAGCTTGATTCTTTGATGGAAGAAAGGAAAATCTAGTCTAAGAGATTTACTCTACTCCCGTAATGGAGAAAGCCAACATGTAATGCTAAACAACACCATACCCTAATTAACCCTTTAAGAATCTATGCTAAGTAGAGATGCTAAATCAACAATAAACTATTGGCATTATGATTCAGGTTTTGTCCTTGATGGCAACTCACTCAGAGGAATGATACAGGTGATGGAAACTCACTCAAAGGACAGATCATAGTACAGTAGGTAAATAGAGAGATATAAGCAGGTTGACCGTGAAGAAAGTGCATATGTACGCGGGTTAGCGAAGCAGAAGGAGCGTACGTGTATACATGCGAGTTAATAAGAGTAAAGGCGCGTACATGTTGGAAATCATGGTTTTGGTCCGTGGTATTTGGTCCAAAGTGACGACCCCAAGTATTGGGTTCATGGTATTGTTTCTACATGGTTTTGGACCATGGTATTGAGAGAAGCCTAACCTATATAAGGAGAAGATCATTAGGCAAAAATGAGGGAGAAAGGAATGAATGTCTGACGAAGTGGGAAGATCTAGTATTGCTGGTTATCGGTTTGTGTTGCTTGGATTGGGTTGATATAACAGCGAAGGTACAAGTAATTATCTTTAGATCTATACGCGGGCTGTATGAGGGGAAAGCGCGTATACACGCGGTTCTGGTATAGTAAAGTAGCGTATGCATTATGAGATTTGGTATTTCAGGTTGCTGTAGATTCTACTGGTTGTTGCAGAGTTCTGGGCTCTGGTTTGCATTTTGTGCTTTTGAGGACAGGGTTTCAGTGATTCAGTATTGGGTGATTTAGAGATTTATGATGCAAGTATAAGTGGATGATTGTTTTGCAGCAGTGATTGTTTTGTACTTATGGATCCAGTCTAAAAATTGATGAAACGTGGTCCCTAAAGAAAATAAGGTTGCAGCCTTCTGTTGGTCGGCACCTACGTACTAGTATATCCGCTAGTACAAGAGCTAAGGGGGTTGTATATCCCTTCCAGAAGTAACTGGAAAACAAGAGAGGGTTGTAGCCCTCTGCAGGTTGTAGCCTGCGTGCTGGTAAAGGACTACACTGGTACATTGTAAAAGAAGTTTCTTATTAAAGGAAGAAAGAGACGAATTGCAGCAGGTGGTTTTCACCCACATTGGGTTTCCACCTTATATCATGGTGTTCATGTGTGCTTCTTATGTGTGATGATTTGTACTGTTTTACTACACCTGTTTACTATTAATGTGGTTAATAATGTTGTGATGCATTTACTGAAGATAAGCTATCTGAATCATAAGGTTGCTGCATATACGCTTGTTGCATTTAATACAATCGTGTATATACGTGTATATCCTTAACTGAAGTCGCGTACATGAATCTGAGTGTGAAAATGAAAAAGTATCTGATTTGATAATACTGCTTCACCCCCCCGCCCCTCTCAGTATTATTTCCAACATAAAGAAATGCTACTATTTGATCTATAGAAGTAAAAAGCATCAAAGAATACTAATGTGCAAGTAAAGAAACTAAACTAACTTTGTTTTCACTTTTTTGGACTTTTTAGGCAAAATCAAGTATGTAAACTAATTGTTCTTGTGGATGTGACAAGTGGATTGAAGGTGTTTGTGGATGGCTAGAAGGTTTATGAAGTGGTTGGATTGTGTGGAGGGTTCCTAGGAGGCGTTTTGTGACTTCCTAGAGGTTTCCCATCAATTCAGCCTCAAAACAGGCCATTTCAGGACAACCTACAGGACTTACAGGAAACCTACGGGATATTGTGAGGTGCTAGATTTGTTGGGAAGCTTAGGAAAGGTGTGTGATGGGAAAAATGGAGTGTTAGAATGTATAGGAGCACTCAAGAGTCAATATCCAATATAAGACATGGCTAGATTCGCTCAATGTGTTTAGGAGAATTTCAATTTAAAATGAATAAAAACTAGTGAGGGTGATGGTGAAGACAAGGGATGGCTAAGGTGGATGAAGTGGAAGGGGGCTGCTAGATATGAAGTCTTGGACTCCTCTTAAGGCATCTACTCTGCATAAAACATATGTGTCTTCCAAAAAAACTATGCAAGAAGATACATTTTCATAAACTAGAGAAGCATGAATCAACTTTCTATATTGTACATGAAGAAAGTTGTTGAAGGGAATGAAATCATGAGTGAGATCTTATCATAGAAATGGATATGGAAAAATATGACAATGAAATCTACCTTGCAACATTAACCAAATACTGAATTAAAGATAACAAACTCCAGATCTCATAGAAGAACTAGAAATATGTGTTTTTGGCGCTATTGAAGGGGCCCTTCCTCAAGTCATGGTCCCATAGGGAGGAAGTAACACCGAGACACCTCCTCACAACCTGGTGGTCATCCTTTTTCTCGCTTCTAACCTGCTACTTGAAATAAGTCACAAATGGAAGCAAACGATGACGCAACCAATCTAATCTACACTACTTGTAACGGGAATGCATCTAATCAGCAAATTAACAATTAAGCTATGAATCTACACTAACCATACATGTACAATGAAGAGGAACCTTGGCTGCTAGGGTTAGGCCCTAACCCAAGAGCTTCAGAAATCTGAGTTGGCTCAGTGCTGGTTGAAAACAAAACTCATTCTTATTGCTAAAACAACATATTACATCAAAAGAATTGTCACAAGTCTTGTAGCTCAAAAATAGAGTAGAGTTTTACAAATGAAAATTTGAATCCTACTGAGGTCCTAGGCATCTCTACTTATACATCTAAAGTCTCCAATGACTTCCTTAAAATTAGGGAGGCTTCAATCCCAAACTCGAGATAAACTAGTGCTTTGTCTCTCACCTACTCGGTTGCCTTCTAGTCCTCATGATTTGGTTATTTACACTTCGAGCTAATGGAGGAATATTCGAATGGAGGGGTAGTAAATGAGGAGGATTTACCTCCTATAATCCCTCTCCCTTGTCCCATTCAATTTTTGACCTTGGTCTTTGCCTAAATTCCTTCATTTTCTCCTTTAACCCTGTATTAAGTGCACATTAGATCACAAAGAAAAATATCCAACTCTGACTCATGTCATAAAAAAAATATAATCAAAAGCATGAAATAAGTTATGAAAATAGTTGGTTTGAATAATCTAGGAGGTGAATTAAGGCCCATATAATTACCCAATGATGAGGCTCATCATTCTTCAAGGATTATTGATTCATCATGTAGATTACCTTGACTTCCTCACTTACCCCATGGGTAGACACTATCCCTTTTGTACCTTCTCAGTTGAACACAACATAAGATTCAACTAGGTCACAACGTTTCAAATTAGGAAAGGTAGTTTATCTTGTGAGGTTAACATTTTCAGAGTATAGTTTTTTCATCTTGGGCGTTGCTCCATTGCCAACAAGCCTGGATAGTAACCTAGCAGAGTCATGTAATAGCACAAGCGTTTCTCCACTGCTAGCAAGCCTAGATAATACCCTAGCGGAGTTGCTTGCTTCAACTCTCTACACATTAAGCCTTCCTCTTCTTTCACCTTTATTTATTTACATAAAGAGAAGTATGCATCAACACTTATTTATTCTGTGGCGCAAGAGGGATCCCAAATTATTGAGAGAAGGAGAGATTGTTTCTTCAAAGAAGAAAATAATACCTCAGATTTAGGTTTTCTCATTTATATCTATCTCGTCTCCATTTATACTAGTTGGATGCACTTGAAAACACCAAAGTAGAAAACTTAATATAGGCATTAGGTTTCTAGACTGGACACAGGTTTATGGCTGGACCAAAAGTCTCCTTACGGGCAGATCATATTTTTCGTCAGAACTTTATCGGTCAAATGATGTAATCAACACAAGGAATATAGGCACACAACTATCCAAGAACTGCAATGTCACAGGACACTTTGAACTTCAGAAACACACACACTTAGAAGCCACAACATAGTAAGGAACGACACTTATTTATATAAGAAAAACAACACAAACTAAATAAAACATAACAACAAACAATGAAAGGCTATGTACATAGTTAGGGGTGTAGCCCCAGATGTTCATTGGGAATATTGTTCTAAGTCTTGGCCATTGACAGGGAGGAGTCAATCTTCCTGTCAAGTGATTGAAGATAACGTGTGTTGGCCAAGCTTTTCATGAACTGCGTAAGGACCAATCTAGAGGGATTGAAACTTAATGTGTTTTCCTTTGTCCCACTTCAAGAATAAGTCATGCACACTAAAGTTATTATTCATTACATACTTTCTATCAAACCATCTCTTCATACAACTCTAATTGAGTAAAAAAAATTCTTTTTCTTTCAGCCTTTATTCCTCTGGATTGTGCAAAGTGTCCATCCTACATTGAAATAAAAGACATGGCTTTCCTTGGGATTCTTGGGACAATTGGAGAGTAGGAAATAGATGTTTGGCGGGAGGATGGATTCTTTTCTGTATGCCAGTTAATAAGGGGAGGTTTTCAGAGAATTCTTAGGTGTGACTTGGTCAGCCCGTAAGGCATTCACTAAAGCAGAGTGCTAGTTTCACTTCTCAGAGAATATGGTCTTTTCGATGATATGAATGAGGTTCTTATTTGTGGATTCAACAAGACCATTCCCATATGGTTAATATTTAGTAGAAGTTTTCAAGGCAATTCCATTTTTCAATGCAAAATCATAAAGTTTTAAAGAGGAAAAATATGTTGGATTGTAAAAAACAAGTGATGTAGGGACGCTGAACCTGGAGATGATATTCTGCTACAAATATTTAATGACTTCCTAATCATTCAATTGTTTTAGGAGAACTTACTCAATCCACCACATGAATATTTTCCCAATGACATGCAAGGCCCACCGTTGAAATGGTTCGTCCACTGCAACGAGCTATAACGGGGTTGCTGACTTTTGATTTCTACCAACACATCTTTGACAAAATAGACACTTACAGACATAGTCATGAGCATCCTTGAATAATTTATGCCAATTGCAGAAAACCCGCATGACCTTGTATGATGTAGCATTTCCTGTGAATTCTCCCTTGACTGGTCTATCGTGGATATCATGTAAACCTTATTTGAATCATGTGCCTCTAGATACATGAGAAATATCCCATTTTTGTGCTTTCTCAACAAGAAACCATGCACCAACTAATATGAAAATGATTTAATTCGGAGTTCCCTCTTTTATCACATAGAGAAGTGAGAGGTAATGGTGTCATGTTGGAGGTATTTCTGTCTAAAGTGGGGGAGGCTCGCTCAATGTTGTACATTTCGATCTCTTGCTCCTATCCTGCAAGCTCTTGTTCTTCCTCTTGTGCATTGATTCCTTATTTAGCTAACTTGCATAGACCATGGCCCTTGATGGTTTGAATTGGTTTTATGTCAAGATCGTATTATTTTAATATGGTCATCCAATTTTCCCTCATTTCACCCAACTCTCGCTGAACAAGTAGTGATCTGACTATTTGGTGTGGAACAAAGATAATACAATGGTTTTTCAACAGATACGGTCTGAATTCTGTTACTGCCTTGTATATTGCATAAGTATATTTTTCCATCGCATGATAGTTGAGCTCTAGTCCTTGCATTCTTTCACTCATGAAGGAGATAGGTCATTCATTATTCAACTCATCCTTCTGAGTGAGGACTACAACAAGAGAGGTGTCAGAAGTGAAAGTGTAGAGAAAGAAGTCTTTGATAAATCTGGGTTATACAATAGTGGTGCTTCTAATATTAATTTCTTGATATGAGTGAACATGTCCTTTTCCCTTTTATACCATTTATATATTGTGTGCTTCTTTATCATCTCTTATATTGGTTTCACGATCTCAGCATAGTCGAAGATGAACTTTTTGACTAAGTCGATCTTCCCCAAGAAAGACTGCATAACTTTCTTGTTAACTGGATGGGGAATTTACGTGATTGTCGGAATCCTTGTCCAGATCTACCTTCGTCCCACTTTCAGCAATAATATGTCAAATCAGGTTACCCTTAGACATTGTGAATATACTCTTCTTAGGATTCAAGGATATCCAATATTTCTGTCATCGCTCAAAATTTTTCTTCAAGTGGCGTAGGTGGTCTAAACGTTATTTGGAAAACATCATCACATCATTGGGGTAGACCACTACAATGTTTCCAAGCATGTCCATTACACGTTGGAACATTGGACCTGCATTGACTAGCCCAAACAAGATTCATTGAAATGCCAACGTGCCCCACTTTGTACATAACATAATTTTTAGCCTGTCTAGCTCTGCTACCTGAGAAATCATCTAACAAAGAAAACATTTATGCCCCGGATATTGTTTGCAATATTTGTTAAATCAATGGCATTGAGTAATTATCCTTGCTTAAGGTGTGGTTAAGATTGTTGAAATCTATGTACAGGCAGATCTCCTCGTATTTCTTCCTTACCGATGTCAAATGTCACACCTTGTAAATGATCTCAGCATCGATTTTTTTTTTTAATTCCTTTGTATATGAGGGGCTCAAGCGTAGGATGAAATTTCCTTAATTATTTCTGAAAAGGCTTGGCCCCTTCCTTGATTGGTATCACATGCTATCTTATTGGCATGTCATATGTCTTGAGATAATCATAATTCCACACAAAGACATCACAATACCTTTTCAATAGAAGAATAAAATCTTTCTGCAGTTGTGGTGTAAAAAAAGTACCAAGATTAACATACTTCAGATCTTTCTCTCTTCCAAAATTGATAGGCTCATGCGACAATGTACAAATGTGTGTTTTGGCATTCACAATTCCCTGGAAATGGTTCTGCAGATCATAAGAGCTTTTTGAGTGATAACACACCTTTTGGGATGAGGTTTCCTTTGCTTGTACTAGTTGTATTCTGCAGAGTGCGTTGGTGCTCATCCTCATCAATTATCGCATCTTTGAATACATCAGCATTGGCCATAAAGTATAATATCTATTGGTCATCATAAGAAACTCGTAATTTATTTATGTTCTATGGGATGGAAAGTTTATACACAATTTCAATAGTAAAGTTGTACCTTAATAGTAACATCTTCGCAACTGCATTTTCCAAGGCATCTACAATTGCATTACATTCTTTGTACTGAAGTAATATTGAAAGCTTGGAAATGAGAGATGAGTCACCATACCTCTTTTTGATAACTCTTAAGACGAGGTAAAACACAATGTATAGTAGTGTTACGTACCTGACTCACCACGATTTCAGAATCACCTACCAATTTCAGCACAACAACATTGAGGTCAATGGATTTTTGTAAGCCCAAGATGCGTGCTTCATACTCTATGGTGTTGTTTTAGCACTCAAATTCCAAGTGACTAGATATTAAGTGTTTTCTTTGCAGTAGTACTATTAAAACACAACCAACTCGGAATCCCTCTTGTGTCTTCGACACATCAAAGTACATGGTACACATATCATTTGTGCAAGGATTGCTTACCACAATAGTAGTATTACTACTACTATTACTAGTGCTTACTATACAAAGTTCATTATTTCCATTTGGACAAGGAAGGAGATCCAACTGTGTGTCTCATGGAACTGGGGATGGATTTGCAGGATAACTCCCCAACTGTGTTTCTAGAAAACAATTTCTGAAAGCAAGTTTTGTGAAAGCCAACAACTTGTTGTGCCCATCCAAGGGAGTCACGGTGTGCTCCATGTATCTCCCTAGCTGTACCTAGATTTTATTGTTTCTTCCTCTATACGAAATCCATAAGTGTTACCAGTCAGTGGAAAAGTATATGTTATCACCCTAAAATCTTTGTCTCTAAGATTTGGAAATTTTCCTTGTTTCTAGTCATAGTGTTATAAGTTTTGAGTCATCTCATCACAATTTTTGTCATTCTCATTTACAAACCCTTCTTCTAGTCATGGTGTTAAAGGGTTTCTAGGTCATTTCATGCTTTAAGGGTTAGGTCATAAGGTTAGAAGACTTTTAAGGTCATATCTCTTTTCCAAATAAAGTTTGACAACCTCATTCCATGTCCTAGAAGGCTTACCAGGTGTTTAAAAGTCACATCTCACATCATGTTGGAAATATTTTGAAACTAGCTACAAAATCACTGAACTAGGAGTTTTCGTCGCGCGCTACGAAATCCCTGAAAAAACCCGTTTCAGCATAAAAAGCTTTGCTTTCTGCGTTTACTGGTCAACGTCGAGAAGGGGTCCTGAGTAGCTGAGAACTCAATTTTGAAAAATGAAAGAAGCTTTTATTCCTAACATACTAAACTATAAAAACCTCTTTAATTTTCTTCAAATCCGTTCTGAGGTGGGAGGAATTTATGGTTAAACGTGCGCTACGAAACTGCTAAAAGTCCAGCTTGGTCTTCTGGTTTTAGCAGTCTTTTTCAAGATCTATTTGTGGTCACATGAAAAGGTATTTTGGAATTATGAAGGAGGTTTCTCTTCATAAACGCTCCATATACAATAAATTATCTCACTTTATTCATAAGTGTTTTCAGTTTGGAGATAATAAGCTTTCTTTGAAACCCAGAATTTAGAGAACGAATTTTCCTCTTTGACATGTGTTGTTCAAGGATAGATTCTGGACACCTGGAGAAGTATTTTAAGAAACAAAGAGAGGTGTTTGTTCTAGACATCATGGAATACAAAAACCTCCTTCAGTTTCAAAAAATGTGTCGTGGATGAGGAGATACAATCCCTGTCCCATGTGCCATTTCCAGGGATCCTAAATCTAAAAATAGGGAAACATGTTCCCTAATTTCTAGGGTTTGTCTTCAGCAGTCAGATGACCACGTGGGATGCTTCATCAAATTTGACTTCTTGAGGATGAAAGTTGTCAGAAAATGCTATAAATTCTTAGATAAGGTTGTTGTGATCATGATAAGGAGTTACACTCCTAATTGTATTAGGTCTCTAGGACTGCTAGTTAGGTGTCATTCGCATTTAATAGTTAGTTTTAAGTGTCAATATGTGTCATAGTAGGATGAATTCAAATTCCCCTCATGCTTGAAGAGGAATCTAAGTTATGTAAAGAGCCCTATATATAGAAAAATATGTAATGTACAAAGGGTTGGAAATTTTCAGAGAAATACTCATATTGTGCCATTGTAGAAGATTATGTTTTTATGAATGCAGACTTTGGCTTTACTTCTCAGGATTCAGAATAAGTTCAATGGTGCAATGGTGGCTTGTTTATGTTTGTCCTTATCTCCTTATTTGCATTAGTATGAATGTATGATACTTAGAATTCATTGGTTATGCTCTAACTTCCATCATACATTTGTAGGTTGTGTTTTCCTTTATGCTACTGATGTACCCTTCATATGTTGAATTCTAGATGCCATGACTTCCATGTAAAGCTAATTTTATTGTCATAGTAAAGCATTTCTTGACTCTATAAGCCCAATGTATGCTTATTGATCATGTTTAACCATTCATATTTCTTCACTTGTTTCATAGAGTTAGCCATCTAATTCATTATCAAAAATATTTAATCTTGTGAGAGAGCCCTCTTAGGTTGGGGAGGCTAAGCCTCAGCCCAAAGTTGGTTTGAAATAGTTACTCAAAGTCTTCCTAATCAGCAGCATATTAGGGGTCCGATTTTTTGATAATATTTTGGTGTGTCTACAGAGAGCCTGAAGTCTATTCATTCCCGAAATCAAGAAGCTGAACTTCTGAAGGTAGCAAGAACTCAGACATCTTTTTCAGGCTGCAAAACTACCTTGGCGACTCCACACATCAAATAAAAAATAGGAAGGTGACTCCACTGCTAGAAGATCAGTAGCTTGATGAAGTTTCAAAATGAGTTCCATTGCAAGAATGAATGTCAAGTATGGCCCTATGAATCGGTCTCATATCCTTGGTTTTCCAAATCCTATGCCAAAGGTTGATTGGTTAGATGATCTTCCAATATTCAAAGATGAAAATAAAGACAATGTTGCTCTTCATTTGGTTAGGTTCCATATGCATGTATGCAGTCCTAAGGTTCAGTTCCCTGAAGATTGTCTCATGAGGATGCTTATGACCACTTTAGAAGGAAAAGCATGGTATTGGCATAAAATCTTGGAAAATGGTTAATTATATTCTCTTTCTGATTTCCATGATGTATTTTATGACATGTATAAAGAGTGTCATTGCTCCTTATTGCTGGTCAAAGATTGTTGTAAACATTCTACGAGTTTTATTCAATACTTGGAGGATTTTTATGATGATGATGAGTTTATGGATGAAGAAATTTTAGAGGCTCTTCATAACAATACATTTCAACACCAAGAAGAAAGTATAACATCTCATGAAATGCAGCATGAAAATCAGTAGGGGTTTACTTATGAAAATCATATTACATCCTCCGAGATTGATGTAGAGATGCAGCAAAATTGCCAGTCTTTTGATCATAAAGAGTATGAAAATGATTACAAACACCAAGAAAAAATGCTGGAAGAATTTTTTTATAACGCTCAGGCAGAGCAAAAGGTTGTTCATTTCTGTAATTCCTTGCAGCAACTTACATGAAATAATGATCTTTATAATGAAGAAAATTACATTGTTTGTGGGCATCATTTAGAAAGGTAGTTGGATAGCATATAAAATAAATTTTTTGTGGCTGAGGATCAGTTGTTTGAAGATATAGAATGTTATGAGAATCATCAAACTAACCATATGTTTTTTGACCCTATAGCTCACGGCATGGAAAAGATTTACTGTTCAGGCTTCTAGTTGTATGTTCATCTTGAAGAACAGTTACACCTCATGCTGCCTTGGTTATTCAGTATCTGGTTTATTACTGCTTCAAACACAGTCAAGAGATTCAAGTGTCAGATCAGATCGATGATTGGCTTCATTGGAAGTTTTATGTTCCTTGAGCTACAAGTGGAGATTGCAGCTGATAGGGTAGGTAGGAATGTGCAAATAAGCTTAGGGTAGGTTGACTGAGCATCTGTTTCAGTAGGTGCAGTTTGAATTCTTCGTTCAGAAATCATTAAAGGCTTGAAGAGAAAATTGGGCAGAGGTTTAGAGTTTTATTCTAGAGGATGGATAGTAGCACTGGAGCTATAAGTTCTTAGTATACCACAAGGGCACACTATGCCTAGTGGAGCCACTGTTAGCACCCTAAAATCTTTGTCTCTAAGCTTTGTAAAGTTTCCTTGTTTCTAGTCATAGTATTATAAGTTTTGATTCATCTCATCACAATTTTTGCCATTTTCATTTACAAGCCCTTCTTTTAGTCATGGTGTTAAAGGGTCTCTATGTCATTTCATGCTTTAAGGGTTAGGTCATAAGGTTAGAAGTCTTTTAAGGTCATATCTCTTTTCCAAATAAAGTTTGACAGCCTCATTCCATGTCCTCGAAGCCTTACTAGGTGTTTATAAGTCATATCTCACATCATGTTGGAAATATTTTGAAACTAGCTACAAAATCACTGAACTAGGAGTTTTCGTAGTGCACTACAAAATCCTTGAAAAAGCTTGTTTCAACATAAAAAACTCGGATTTCTCCATTTACTAGTCAACTTCGAGAAGGGTTCCTAAGTAGCTGAGAACTCAATTTTGAAAAATGAAATAGGCTTCTCTTCCTAACATACCAAAATACAAAAAAATCTTTCAGGTTCTTCAAATCCATTCTGAGGTGGGAGGAATTTATGGTTAAACGTGCACTACGAAATTGCCGAAAGTCAAGCTTGGTCTTCTTGTTTTAGCAGTCTTTTTCAAGATCGGTTTTTGGTTACATGAAAAGGTATTTTGGAATTCTGAAGGAGGTTTTTCTTCATCAACTCTCTAGATACAATAACCTATATCCCTTTCTTCATAATTGTTTTCAGCTAGGAGACAATAAGCTTTCTTTGAAACCCAAAATTCAGAGAACGGATTTTTCCTGTTTGACACGTGTTTTTCAAAGATAGATTCTGGACAGCTGGTGATGTATTTTAAAAAACCAAGAGAGATTTTTGTTCTAGACATCATGGAATAAAAAAACTGCCTTCAATTTCAAAAAACGTGTCACGGATGAGGAGATAAAGGCTTTGTCCCACGTGCCATTTTCAGGGATCCTAAACCTAAAAATAGGGAAACATGTTCCCTAATTTCTAGGGTTTGTCTTTAGCAGTCAGATGACCACGTGGGAGGCTTCATCAAATTCGAATTCTTTAGGATGAAATTTGTCAAACAATGCTTTAAATTCTTAGATAAGGTTGTTGTAATCATGATAAGGAGTTACACTCCTAGTTGTATTAGGTCTCTAGGACTGCTAGTTAGGTATCATTTGCATTTAATAGTTAGTTTTAAGTATCAATAGGTGTCATAGTAGGATGAATTTGAATGCCCTTCATGATTGAGGATGAATATAAGTTATGTAAAGAGATTTATATACAGAAGAAGATGTAATGTACAAAGGGTTGGAAATTTTCAGAGAAAGACTCATATTGTGCCATTGTAGAAGATTATGTTTTTATGAATGCAGACTTTGGATTTACTTCTCAAGATTCAGAAAGAGTTCAATGGTGCAATGGTGGCTTGTTTATGTTTTTTCTTATCTCCTTATTTGTAGTAGTATGAATGTATGATACTTAGAATTCATTGGTTATGCTCTAACTTCCTTCATACATTTGTAGACTGTGTTTTCCTTTATGCTATTGATGTACCCTTCATATGTTGAATTCTAGATGCCCTGACTTCCATGTAAAGCTAATTTTATTGTCATACTGAAGAATTTCTTGACTAAATAAGCCCAATGGATGCTTATTAATCATGTTCAACCATTCATGTTTATTCACTTGTTTCATAGACTTAGCCATCTAATTCATTATAAAAGAATTTTAATCTTGTGAGAGAGCCCTCTTAGGTTGGGGAGGCTAAGCCTCAGCCAAAAGTTGGTTTGAAATAGTTACTCAATGTCTTCCTAATCAGCAGCCTATCAGGGGTCTGATTTTATGATAACAGTATCCTTGCAGCTTGCTTGAACAATATCTACTCAACAATACCCCATATGCTTCCGGAACGTCCATGATCACAATGTTGATGCATTGATGAACTCTTCCGTTAGCTGATAAATGGATGATAACATACCTAAGTTCACCAATTACTAGAACACATGGCTTATCTAGTTGGATGATCTATGCATCTATCTTATTCCATTAAGCATTGATATTCTTGGCTACGGATAGTGGCGTGACATTAACCAATGCACCATAATCAACCAAGCAATTATGTACGTTGAAGTTAAAAATTTCAAATGTTAACAAGAAAGATTGGAAGAGTGAGTTAGGCTCCAATTAGAACACATTAAGCACACATGCGAGGTTTTCAAGAGACTTACTAGATCCCTTATCTCAAGAGATAGCACTATGGGTAGAAGTTTTCCCTTGTTCTAGTAGAAGAGTGTCCTGCTGGCTCGTGATTATTGTGAGTTCAAACAAGGAGATATTCGGAAAAACATTATTCACATCTTTTACAATGTTGTAATCTACTATAGGAATACTCAATGAAGTGTCTAGAACTAATAATAGGTTTATGGTTTTCGGTGGAATGATTTTGTATTTACTACTAGTGGAAACAATTTTCATTGGAATAGTCTTCACTAACTTTCTTTGAGTGTTTTGTGTTGAGTTGGTCGAAGGACTCAATTTTCTTAATATATTTTCTTTGAATTTCTATTTTGGAACGTCAATGACAGTGGTTAGCCCCTAACTTCTTAAGTTGTATTGGTTACTTTTCTTCTTAGCAGGACCATCACTCGCAGGCTCCTTATCGACAATGCTTTTATGGGCTGCAAGAACACATTGATACATGTTTTTTGCATGCCCAGTGCTTGCAGCTTCATCAGTTGTAGTAGCTTCTTGTTCATCATCATTAGGGTTAGATTGTTCCTTGAAAATGACTAAGTCAATAAAATTCTCAGCCATAATGATCATGCCTTGGTTCCAATGTGGTCACGTCTTCACCGAATGGTGCTCATTGTGGAACCTGTAATACAAATCTATGCCAATTTTCTCAATATGCAGAACCATAGTGGAACACTATGTAGATTTGTTTGGTTGATTATTGTTTCTGCTGGTAGCTACATTCTTTCTTGACATGAACTTGGGGGGATGCTCCCCAGGGTAGTCTCACTTGTCCTTTGTTTAACTTCATCCATTTTGGTGGTCAGGGACTTGAAGAGATGAGTAAGGATTTCAAGATCATACAGTTCCTTTTCTGTACCCTTGCTGACAGAGGCCTGAGACCTCTCACCTATGTATTTGGAGCCTTTTTTGGGTTCATCATCTATGACAACTCCAATATGGCACAGGTTCTTCTCTACGGAAATAACCTCTTCATAGTTTTCTATTAGAGTTGGTGTCGTAGTTCGCTTGAAAAACTGTGCAATCCTAGTTGGCAAGGAAGAAGTGTAGTAGTTGATGGTGATGGATTCATGAGGTTTTGTGTCATCCAAAAACTTGTTAATGATGTGGTTGAACCTCTAATTGAAATATTTAACCTTTTCCTTCTTCTCTATCTTGAGACTACTGTTTTGGGAAAATTTAGTGTTTCTTCAAATGCCTAACCATCTAGACCTAATAGCTAGTCTAGAAATAACAGACTAAGTAATTCGTTGCTTTTCCTATAGTTAACGGATAAGAGAAAGAAGAAAAAAGGTACCAACCTTTAACTTTCACTTGATCCCTCTCTCCTTTGACTAATCTCACCACTCCTTTCCGTACTTAACTCACTTGGAAAGTACCTACACACAAGCTGAGACAGAAACCCATCAAAGCATACAATAATGACGATCTGTTAACTAAACATATCATAAAATCAAGAATACAATATACATCATATAAACACATGAATGGAAAATACTTATAATTCCTTATTAATAGAAGGAAATATTACAACCCATGTAGATGCATGCTCGATTCAATGTCATCCTTCCAGCTTCAAACCCTTCTCTCCTCATAAGGCAACATTTCAACATCATTACAATACTCTTACTAATATCATTCAAACAACATTTCCTTAGCTCAAGAAATTCCAACCTAGACTAGCCTTTGAATGCTTGGTAAATTTATAGCTAAATGGAATAGGTTAAGCCCTTAATGGCGCTCATGAATGCTTTGCCAAAATTGGGAAATGGTTCCATGGAGGAAGGGATAATGGATTAAGGTTCATTCATCCTCTTCCTCATCCAAAAGCGAGCTCCATCCATCTAGAAACTTCCAGAAGCATCCATTGGATGAGGAATCCAATGGATTCATTTCAAAAATTTGATGTATCTCTCTTAGCGTAGGTAAAACAAAGGCCAACTGTGCTACAGTGCACCTAGACAGTGAAATTCCTGCATTGCAATGCAGCTTGATAAAGGGCCGCCTGCGCTGATCTCTCTAGGGGAATTTTTTGGATGAATGGTGACATGAAACTCTTGGGAGGCAAGAATGATGTAGGTTGACTTCATTAGGGAATGAAAACAATTGAATTAGGGATTGATAGACCCTAATAATACAGATCTGGAAGCTGGGGTTGATGTGCCCAAATTGACCTGTAACAACTACCCAACTCCTTCAGTAACATGGCAGGGGTCTTATCTTCAACAAATTTCTCAATAAATATCCTTTTGAATGCACTCTAGTTTTGGATGGAGTTTGGAGGAAGGTTGTACTACAATACAACTTCTCCACCATCTGTGGTACATGGAAACAATCTACAGGCAATGTCATCATAATGTACCTGAAGTGTTCGCATATGTAGGTAAAAATTGTCTAAGTGATCACTAGCCTTCACCGTCTTGTCATAGTGCTAACTTGTTAAGAGCTTATCCACATGTCTTGGCATCTTTTGTAGGACGCATGGAAGTGCTAGTGGGCCTTGAGTCATCTAATCTACATTTTTTTTATATGTCGTCTTCTTTGTTATCCTCCTCTGCCATTTCTGAATCTCTTGGTTCCTCTTCCTCTTCCTCTCCTTTGTTTTATCCTCCTTCGTCTCCTCCGCCAGAACTTGAATTTGAGAGTTAGGGATTATCTCCTTCTTCTTGATGAAAGAGTGGAAGCTCCTCTTCCTTTTCAATAGCCTCTATTGTTTCTTCAAGAGTGGAAAGGATATCTTCTTCAACAATGGTGACCACTACTCCTATGGGGTTGTTCTTGTTCTTATTTTGAGAATAAGGAAGAGTGATTACTCTCGGAATCAATCCACTAACTTTTTCAAATTAATGAGTGGTGGGGCCAAGAGTCTAAACTTGATGGTATAGGATTTCACATTCAGGCCTGGGTGGTGAGGAGTTACCAACTTTAGAGTTGAGAGTGTGGAAGATGGAGTGGACATTACTTCCTTGACAAGAAGATGGATGAGGTGGGTCGATGGGATATGTTAGCACCTAAATCTGCCTTAGGCTGAAGGAAGGCAAAATTCAGGGTAACCACAAACCACGCTCAGTTTGGTAGCTAGCCCTACCAGAACAGGAGAGGGCTCTCTCTGTGTCACACTCAGTGAATAAACAAACGATATGGTCTGAGATGATCTTAGGCTAGTAAGTGAATATGGATACAAGAATCAATTTTTTATGAATGACTGAGTTTCTGGGATGGTATGGGACCAAGGGACAACAATGAGCAGAGAATTTAACACAAAGGCACAGATTACTTCGTGAGGAAAGACATGCAGAATGTCTAGCAGTGAAATTTTAAGTAATGCAGAACGGAAAGATTGTTTAGGATGGTGAAAAGGGCATAAACACATGAATGCTTTTCAACAGAAGAAACAACACATACATGAAACTTTCCCACAGGCAGAGCAATAAATATGAATTCTACCTTATCTTACTTAGAAAAATTCACTGGAAATGAAGATGAAATGAACTGTGAAACATACAAAATACATATGAAACATAAAGAGACACATTTGCTACACTCACAACCACATGAATCTCATGAAACAGAGCCGTTGCCTTTCATTAATCCTCTGCCAAAATATACAATGAAGAATTGAGTTCTCTCCCACAGTCTCCCAGAAATTACAATCAACCAACCATTTGCAAATGGTTTGAATACAATAAATAGACTATGCCATGAGGAAATAGAACAACCAAGAGTTGGGGAGTTTCTCAAATCATTACAAAATGGAGATGGAAAGCCAACCATTAGCTACAGGTGCAACATTACAAAAGTGACAAATGGCTTGGGTGAGTGCTCGCCTTCCTTTGCCACTTGCATAGAAGCCATCCTCTAGTGAAAATACTTTAAATTGTGCCTTAGGTGCTGAAAAAAGTGAAATGTAGATGAGCGAGCCCACTTGAAGAAATTCGCTAATCGAAATTTCGCGAAACAGAGGTGAATTTGGCCTTTTTCTCTATATGCGCCATGCCTAATTCTATATAAGCCGCGCCACTTTGGAGGCTGCTTTGAGGTACCTGCAGGAGTCTAAATTGTGCCCAAGTTTGCTTGTTAGAAATCCTGGCCTGTCTACTTTCCAACCTAAGTGGAATTTCTAAATTTGGTTCTCATTTGCCCCTCCAAATCTTCATTCTCCCAAGACTGTTCCTGTGTATCAAAATAGGGGTAGAGAGGTCATTTTTTGAGTGTTTTTGACCTCCTGGAGACTCAAATCATGCCCAAATTTCTTGTCCATGCACCAGTAGTCATGATTTCATGTTCTGAATCCAAAAATGCAAACCATTTGTGATTTGGAGCTCTGAATCCTAAGCGTCGCGCCAGTAGCGCGACGCACAGGGAGAAAACCTTGTTTTGTGCCCAAGAATTTATCAAATGACCAAAAATGCCCCAAATTTCTTGAAATTTGGGTGGAGCTTCTCCATCAAGTACCATGCTGGGCTAAAGAGGTTTTGGCCAACATCTGAAGATGATCATGCTTCCTTTGCTTCTTTTGCTTCCTTATTGCCTTATTTAGTTTTGCCTTTAAATTCCTTATTCGTGCCTTGCAAACATGATTGCGTGCCCAATAATGGTTTTTCATGTGCCTGAGCATGTACTTGTCCTTGTTCACTTTCACCAACAGCTTCTCTAAGTGGATTTTGATCCTCTCGAGCCAATTCTCTTGATCAACCTCTATCTCCTGTTGAATGGGTGTCCTCTCATTTAGGCTTCGTTGGGCAGCCTGTTGGTCATCACAAATGTTTTTCCACCTCTATGAGGCCTCCTAGGAGCTTGTTCTTCCAAGGATGAATCACTTTGTGTCTCCATCTCATACTCTAATGAATGCTCAGATGCCATGACTGATGTGTGTACTGTACTTGGCCTGCCCTTTGATGATGGTGTGAAACTAGGTGTTGTTGTGATATCTGCCACCAAGGGGAACAATGAAAAAAGGGAGTATTAGGAGGGGAATAATATGATGGGAATAGGGTTATGAGGACAAGTTTTGTTTAGGGATATGTAGGAGGGTTTGGGAATTTGATAGGGTAGGGTTTTGGGGTTTACATTGACCAATGAGTGGAGGGATAAGGAATAGGGGTTTGGTAATAATTTATGGTAGGGAAAATAGGAAAACATAGGATAGGGGGATAGGGAAAAATGGTAAGAAAGGGAAAAATGAGGGGTGATAATAGAGCCTTGGCATCAATATCACAAGTTTGCAACCCTAGCAACCATGGCTTTGATGTTTTTTAGTGGTTGGTTTTATGAGTTTTTGTTGCAATTATACATAGCCATGAACCACCATAACATTCAAAAAATTTGATGAGAAAGCCATGATATAGAGCCTACCTATCGATTTTAGGGGTTTCACAAGCAACATGAGGCAATTTGGCACAATTTCAGGCCTCTGTGGGTGTGCACCGCGCAACCAACCCAGTGCGTTGCGCTCTTTATATGCGCCATGTCCTTGTAAAATTTACACTGTGGGGTGGCTCTGTGTGTGACGCACCCCTCTGTGTGTGCACTGCACTCCTGAAAATGACTCCAACTCCCTCCAAACACGTGCTTTGCAATCTCAAACACTTTGCTATGTTGCTCAATAACCTTGATTAGCACAATAACTTTGAATGCGCGCGCCTCCCATGTGTGCCGCGCCAGTGTAAATTTACACTGGAAAATTTCTCCCAGTGCGCCGCGCTCCCTCTGTGCGCCATGCCTTTTTGCAGGAGCCTTTTCGAGGCCTTCCCGGTGTTCAAATTGGGTTCAGGATAGCTCTTTGGAAATTTCTTGGAGTCTACTTTCCAACCCAACTAGAAATTTTCAATTTGGAGTTTATGCTCCCTATAAAAAATCAAGTCTCCCAAGACTGGTCAAAGTGTGGTAGATGAGGCTGCCTCAAGGCAGAGTGCTGTTGCAGTCAAATTTTGAATTCCTTCCTTAACTCCAGATTGAGCACATGATAGCTCATTGGAAATCTATTTATGTATAGTTATCATCTGACTCATCAATGAAGTCATTTGATCAACCAAGCTAGGAGAAAACTTGATTTTCCCAATGTCACTTTAAAGGTGTATCAATTCTCCCAAGGTGATTGTATTTTTGACATTTCTCTAAAAGCATGACACCTGTGTAAAGAGTGAAGGAGGTTTTTCTTCCTTGGTTTGTTATGGACAAAAACCTATCTCCAGTGTCCCAAATTCATCTGTGATTTCTCAGAAACATCATTTGAGTGAAACCTATCCTGATGTGTGGGACAAGGGATTTGCCAAAATGAAGCGAAATGAAGGGGATAGGGGGATTCTAAATTCTTGAGAAAAATTTGGGAAGTGGGGAGGGATGTTAGAAAGTAGGGGAAAGTGGAATCTTAGAAATGGAGTGAGGGGAAGGGGTCCAAAAAGGAAAAACACAGGCCTATCCTATAAAATTGCCAAGTTGTAGCAAGAAACTAGGGTTTGTGCGAAAATGAGGAATTTGGGGGATTGTAGTGATGGGAAGTGTTTAATAATGTACATTATGTATAGGAGGTGTATGAACATCAGGATACAAGTTTTTTTGATGATTTGAACATCCAAGAGAAATTAGCTTCAAAACCCTGGGAGAGGAAATGAACCTTGCCTAGGCGCAATTGAAGCATGAACAAGGTGTAAAATGACCCAATGGAACTTGACATGATCATGACAACCCTTTGAATGATGGTACACTCAGTTGAATGGTGACATGGAATGTCATTTGGACAACTTTGACAAGGGTAAAATCAAACCCTAGACCTAATGCCTAGTGACCAAATTTTGCTTGAAGACTCACTGAAATGACAAAATTTGACCTTAACACCTTAAAATCACTTTGTAAGAGCATGTTTGATCACTGGAGGCAGGATGCAAAGGCTGAAGCTAATAGGATAGTCAAACATATAATATTGGATGCCCTCCTTCTAGTGCACAAAATGTTAATGGTGCTAGACCCGACATCATTCAAGGGATCTCCCTAATATGAATACCCAATTAGACCTCATACCATTTGATGTGGGAGTCCCATCCAGTATAATGGCTTAGTTTCCAAAGACTAATATATTTTCCTCCACTCTAGCTGTCAAAACAAGAGAGTGATGCAATGGTTTCTTTGAAAAGGAAGGTGAGTGTTCTTGGTGAGTGTGCAACACAACTGTGTCTAGGCTCTTCTACTACAAAAGCAGGGAGAAAAGTGAGCCTCTAATTGAGAGGTAATAGTACCACCTAGGAAGAGACACACATGAACCAGAAATTTCTATCCAACACCCAGTGGAAACGTCCACAGTGGATGCGAGAGTCACTCAAACCATCAAACAAGGAAATATTCATCTAACATCTAGCAAAGTAGTCTAGAGAAGATGTGTTGGACGTTATAACTAATGAGTTAGGAAATATTTTTCTAGTATCCTGTAGAATTCCATAAGGATGAGACAACAATGAAGACCATTATCATACATCCCTAATGAGATAAGCACTAAAACAACTGAAATAGTTCAACTATCTTAGTATATGTGAAATCAGACATGAAATAAAAATGCTCACAGAATAGTCCTACAAACATCCATAAGTCATGAATGTAAATGTGTTGGATTTAGAAGGCTTCTGTAATTAAGAAAAAGTTTCCAGACACATATTTACATTATACATCACTAGGCCAAGGAGTGGGACATTGGAACCACTCCTTCTCCTCAATGAACTGATTGATCTCTCTAATTGTTTGTGGGAGGTGCCAAGGTGAAAGCTCCTTCGCTCATACAATGAGGAGGTATATATTAACAAGGGGTGATGCTTTCCCGTTGTGACTTTTTGACTACCCTCATGACTGGTCAACTTCCTATGGGTTTTCAACTTACATGACTCTTCATATTCATGTTTGTCCGTTGGACTTCCACTTTACAATACATTTTATTTACAATATACATGGTCCATAATAGTGATATGGCCTTTGACACCTGATGACATGACTTGACATGAAACTGTTGACATGGACTAGCTTGATGATATGGTAATTTCAAGCCGTTGTTGTTGTTGGGTGATAGATTTGTTCTTGGATATCATTTCTCTTCTCCTCTGCATAGCTTGATGATCTGGGGTATTCAATGATCTTTGGTATTAATAGGTGGTTGCATAAATGTGTTCCTTTTGGTTTCTCTTGATAGGTTCCTTTGTCCATCCAGCTGCAAGTTGTTCTTCGGGTAGGTTTCATCCTTATTATCCTTCTTCATCATCTCACCATGATTTGAGAGTGTACCTATTCCTACAAATCACTCATGATGAGACTCAGTGTGGGACAAGTGACACGCTAGGAAAGAGGGCCCAGTAACTGTGTATTTCATAGTTCCAGGTGGCAGGGAAAGAGGTTAATTACCAAGACTACATAGAGCGCAACTCAGGCTCGACTAAGGAACTTTTGAGAACATTACTCACTGGAGGCGGGGAACTACACAGTGGCCACTAGGAGTCAGGACTACGTAGTTGAGATAATCAGTGGCTGATGTGGGATGGGACCCTCAAAGTTAGATCTGTGTAGTTTTAAGAGGAAAGTAGGACAGGATAGTAGAGATACCTAAAGGACAAATCTGTGTAGTTCTTGAGGTCAATGGGCTTTGGTTGAGGGAGGAGAGTGGGGGACATTTTTGCATAGTTCTGGGGGCCAAGGGAGGTTGGGCTCTCTGGGAATTACAGGATTCCAGTAAGAAAGGGGAGAAGATTGAGGACTAAGATTGCAAAGTGCATAGTTTAGGTTAGACTGGGAGGAAATGCTACTGAAATATTGGGATGAAGGGAGGCTTCTAAGCTATGGAATTCCACTATGTAACTGTCCTTGTTATAGTGACTATGCACTACATAGTTCCAGGAAGCAAGGTTATATCATTGAGGGCTAAGACTGTGTAGTATACAGCTCAGTCGATGTCCTGTGAAACTGAGTTGTCCATTTAGGAGCTTGTTATCACATAATTCACATACTTCAATGACACGACAACATAGACCACCGGAACAAGGGAAAGCATTACGATCTGTGTCACTGCCTCATAACAAGAAGCAACAAGTGCAACAATTGAGATAGACTTTAGGACGACCGTGACGAAAATTGCGTGACAATGCTCAAAGCTTTGTGTCTTAGTGTGACAAGTGTTTGCTTAATGAGAAGAACTCAAATACATAAATACCAACCTCTGAAACCACCACAAAAAGTTTGCAAACATGGGAAAATATTCAAACATGCCAGAAGATGACAGTTCATTAAACACGCAAAAGGGGTGAAAGGACTCTAAGAAAGCTGATGAAATGAGATCAAGTGTTTGCAACAATCAATGGAGAGGCCAAGGAAGGCTTCGAAATTTGAGTGCAAGCCAAAATTTTTGAGGGTGTTGCAGACGCTACAACAGTTGACTAACTTCAATAAAACACCCAAGAGTATTTGAAAGAAAGTGCTACATAAATAGAAATGATGGTAAGCTAGGGAAATTAAAATATAGAGAAGATGAAAATATTTTTCTTGGCTATTCAATTAGAAGCAAGGGTTACAAGTGCTACAACAAAATATGAAAGAAAATAGTGGAACCCAGTAATGTTAGGGTACATAAAGCTTTTCCACAATCATAAGAACTTCAACAAAGTGAAAAATATTAATATACAAAATGTATATTTAAGGAGTATGAAGAACAAGAAGAGATATATATATAGAAGAAGAATAAGAAAGGACCCCTCAGAAGCACAACACTCCATCTCAGTATGTACAAAATGAACACCTTGAAAGTAAAATAACTGGGGATTAAGAATTGGGAGTTTAGACTAGGAGAAAATTTATAGGCATTCCTAACCATGTAAATATTGCACTGCCACCTAAGATAGGACCGAAGCATTTTATTGAGGTTAGTGAAGATATATACTAGACTAAGGAAATGGATAATAGGCTAGACTAAATCAAGAAAATAATACTTGGGAATTGGTATCTAAACCAAAGGAAAAAATGCCAATGGAACTAAGTGTCTATTTAAGAACGATTTGAAGAACATGCATAGGTATAAGTTTTTTATTTTGAAGAAATGATTGCCCTTATAGCTATTATAAGTAATTAGGATGTTTTTTGGAATTTGCAAGTCATGGAAATTTTAAAGTTCATCAGATGGATGTGAAACCATTTTTTTTTAATGGTGATCTAGAGGAGGAAGTATTCATTGAAAAACCAGAAGGATTTAAGCTATTTTAAGATGGAAATCAGGTTTTCACACTAAAGAAAGTGTTGTATGCTTTAAAACAAACCCCAAGAGATTGGTATGAAAGGTTCGACAACTTCCTGCACCAGAAAGGATTTAAACAAGGAACAATAAACAACAACATTTATATCAAATGATAGTGAAAATATGATAAGCATTATTGTACATGTAGATGATATAGTTTTTGGGAGTGATTTGGAAAAAATGGGTTAGTACTTTGCAACAGTAATGTAAAAATAGTTTGAGATGTCCATGTTGGGAGAACTATCATTATTCATTGGTTTAAAATTCTCTTGATCATTAAAATGTATCTTCATTTCTCAGTCCAAACATTTAAAGAAAAATTTGAAGAAATTCAGTATGGAGAATTGCAAGCTTGCTAGCACACCCATGGTCACTGGATGCAAACTGAGTAAGGATGATGGATGCCATGATGTAGATAAAACTACCTACAAGTAAATGGTTAGAAGTATTTTATGTTTAAAAGAATCAATTCATGATATAATGCAAGCTATATGATTGGTTGCTATATTTTAGACTAACCCCAAGGAAGGTCATGTCAATGTAGTCAAGAGAATCTTTAAATACCTACATGGGATAATTGATTTTGGTTTATGGTATCATAGATGCAAATATTTGAACATAATCATACATTGATGAAGATTAGTCAAGTAGAATTAATGATTGAAAGAGCACATGTGGTGCAACATTCTTTCCAAGAAATTGCCTAGTATCCTACGTAAGTAAAAACAAAGCCTATATTTCTTTGTCTGCAACTAACTTTGAGTACATAGAAAAAACTACATGATATACTTAGATCCTTTGGATGAGGAAAATATCAAGGATATCAAGGTTGAATAGGCTAATCGTATTCTCACCATGTTTGATAATACTAATGCAATTATTACTACAAAGAACCCCATTATGCATTCCAAAATGAAGCATATTCCAATTAAATATCAATTTGTGAGAGATGAAGTTGCTAACCATAATGTTAAGCTTGAATATGTTCCCACTAATGAGAGAGTTATATATGTATATATATTCATATTCACCAAACCGTTTCTTATAGAACCATTCGAGTGCCTAAAAAATTGGCTAGTAGTGATATCTCTTTCAGCACACTGACTCAATTAGTATGGGTTCTTACAACTCTAAAACATGTGTTACCTTTTCAAGAGTGATTTGTAGAGGAAGAATGAAGAAATGGAAAGTTTATGGAAAGTTTATTAGTAATTTTTATCATGATAAGGTTAGATACATGGTTCACCTATGTGAAGTGATGACAGAAAAAAATCGAGTCTTCATTTAATGTTACATTAGCAAAAGCCTTAGATCCGTAGGACTAGTTCAAGTTAAGGGTGAGAAAAGTATATTCTAGTGCAATATGACATGGAAGGTTTGCTTGATCCTTGGTTTATATATGGAAAATCACATAGGAAATTTAGTTATTGCAACCAATGCCCTTCATCGTTGATGTAAAACAACGGAAAAGTGAGAAAACATTGAGGGTATCTGTTATGTAGAATTTATGATTACGTACAAAGGAGAATTACCTAGACATAGTGGTGAGGTCTAGAATAATGGAAGACAAAAAAAATGAAGTTTTCTTTAAAGAAATTAGAGAATGGGAAATAAGCCTACTTAGAATTAGAAAAAAACTTTCCTTTACTCCTTGCTTGTAAGCTCCAAATCTAGCTCCGACTGCTATAATTAGAACTTGTGAACATGAATAAAAAAAAAACGTATCCACAACATCCATGTAGCATAATCTAACATCTTTATTCAATGAATCAACATGGCATTGAAATACATGAGTGGAAACATAACACGACAAATATAGGAAATCAATATGCTCTTCGAAATGATAAATATAGGTGAGAGCTTACAACCATAAATAGTAGTTGACTTCTTAGATGTCTCCGCAATTTGAATTGTCCTTCCTTATCAAAAAGAAGACCTCAATATCAACTGTAATGCATGAATATGATGACTCCCTTAGGTTCAAGGAAATAACATAATGGCATTATCAATCTCCAAAATTCAACCTTGATGCTATGTATGACAGTAAATTTATAGGAAAAGAGTTGTAGTTTAGTGTTTACCATTATGGGCTTGAGATCCAAATATGAATGGAGGATGAGATCAAGGGATAAGAGGTGAAGTCTCTGTTGGGTGTAGGAATTACGCTTGAGCAGACTCCTCAACACTTAATTGTCAACCTAAGGGTTTCGTAAACTTAGAGACGAAGCATAGGCAATGCCAGAAATGGTATGAAATTTTCCTATCTCTAATCCTACTTCTTAAAATAAATGCTTTACAGAATGAGACAGAAAACAATCAGAAGGGTAATTAACACCAAAGCAACTCTAGTGTTGGAATGTAAAAGACAATTTGCAAGTAAATCAAGTAAATAAATTCCACACGACGAAAGAAATCTTAAATGCTGAAATGAAATGTTATGTTCATCTTCAGATGAATGGCTAATAGTCTGACAAGTTGGCCCTTGTAGATTTATGTCTTCCTTCTAATCTTCCTTCCACAGAAGAAACATGTCCTTGCATTGTTACAATATGCTTGCACTAGTGTAGGTATAGTATCTCTGTGCAAAAGTATATGTGACCTCCCTTACTGAAGACTTATGTCTTAGTGAAGGTCATCTAAGCCTAAGGGCTTAGAAAACTTTGTTTCGATGACAAGTGACCAGATCTTGTACCAAAGAAAAGATTCCTTCACTTAGTTTCCAAATTACTTTTGAAAATACTGAAATAATGTGCTGGAAAAGAATTGCAACTGTAAATGAAATTATGAAGTAAATTATCTGTGAAAAAGGAAATGCTTCAATTCATTAAACCTTACAAAGGAAATAAACTTCATGAAATAAAAGAATTTCAAAAGAATCAAATTGTAGTCTAAGTGTTTTGCATGTGTTATCTAACTTTATTAATCCATTCAAAGATTCTTATGTTCTTTTCAAGTATAATATGTTTATGATGAATTTTTATGAAACTGCTTCCATATCCTCTTAAAGATGTATTTTTAATATCGAAGATAGTTACTAAATTAATGATTCATTCACTTGCGTAGTAACTGGAAACAATATGCAGAGAAGTGATTCACTATTCGTTGTTAAAGAATGATTAAACCAAAGTGCAGGCACCAACATTCACTGGTGCAAGAAAGAGTCCTCTGCACGATCCGATCAAAATGAGTTAAAAAAGAGATTGAGAAATACAAGAAATGCAAGAAAGATATCTCATAAACAAAATACACATAGCTAACTCTCAAACCATGGATCTATTTCACACGTTAGCTACAAAAGATATTTTAAATCAGAACTTGAAAGATAAAGTTTAAAATTATAACATGAGACAGCTACAAACATAATATTCACACCTTCTTTCTGAATAATGAAAGCGAGAGGGGTAAACAAGCTGGGTTGGCTGGGCCCTTGCCAACCATCTCGTTCCCCTTCTAAGGAATGAAAAAGTTTATCACTTCAAAAGATACATCAAATATAAACTAGACACTATGTATACAAATCACTACAATTCTCTTGTATTACTTGATTAAGAAAATGTGCATGAGAGAGCAGTCAAGCCCCAAAGTTGAGATGATAACCGGATTACATGAAAAAAATTACAGTCGATAGTTCTCTACTTACTAGCCTTCTCCTACCTACATCTATATTATATATATCCTTTTGGCTCTAGCTGTTACAAATATTTCTTGTTCAGGCCTTTCGGCGGAACATACTTAGAAACCGAAATTACAAACTTGGTTAGTAGTTATAATACACATGAATCTCACTTGCCCATAACCTAACTTTGGAAAATATTCCCTAATTGCATGATACCTATTATTCTGCTTCAATTTATCAACAACAAAACTCAGAGTCAACGATCAAGATCCGTCCTCGTGGAAGATTTGGCTTCTCGGAAACGTCGAACAGTCCTTGTGGTGGTGCAGGAATCTACCTGCACTAGTCATACTCATTCATAATTAATAGTGAGTTCCATGATTACTCTAGGAAATTAATACGAGTTGCAAGAGATATGTCAATAGGCATCAAATTCATATAAAATTATTAATAAAGTGCTCAAATAAATCTTAATATAAAACATGAGCATGTCCTGCAATGGGTAACTATCTTGTACTAGTGCAGGAAGGAAGTGTCTTTTATTGAGATAAAACAAAGGTTGATTTCAATGGAAATGGGGTAGAAAATAGGGTAATTTAGGATACCAACATCCTCCCATCCCTAAGATATTGTGTGTCCTCACACAACGTTTTACCTCTACAAAAAAACTTCAAAAATGAATGGCCAACTCCTCATTCCGGAACTTCAATGTTTATTCCTTCTGTTACTATATTTGGCTTCTTGTCTCAGGCTTTTTGCAACTACTTAGTCACCTTCTTGAGGCATCTATAGAATTTGAAAGCCCGATACTTCCATACCTTTATTTTCTTCTTCTGCCTCTTTACTTCTGCAAGTAACTGCACCTCGCCCCCTTTCTTCCAACTCTGCTCTTTCATGACCTGGTTCAAAGCCTCAAGGTCATGAACTTGTTTCTCTAGATCTACTATTATGTTATTGAGGAAAAGAGTGGACGGTGTTGTGCTAAGATCTTTGGGTGTGAACATCTTTTCTGCCACGAAATCGAAACAAGTTGCATCATCATCAAGGTCAAGGTTGTCGAAATCTTTCTTTATAACATTATCAAGGGTTTCTATACTTGGGGTTTTCTCGTTATTGATGGTTTTGATGCCCTCACCAATCTCCGTGCCTTGTGCACTCAATTTCCCGGGGCTCTTAACACCTTTTTCACCCGACTTCTCAGGGGATTCAACACCTTGTCTTTCCAAATCAATAGGAGTTTCGATTCCTCATTCTTCTAAAACTACAGGGACTTCAGTACCCTATCCTTTGAATGCCACAGGGTCTTCAATGCCCTAACCTTCAAAAATTGTAGCGTCTTCAGTACCCTTACCTTCTAAAATCATGGGGTTTTGAGTACCTCGACCCTCGAAATCATTAAGGTTTTATACTTCTGGTTCTCTGAAATTATCAAGACCCTCTGCACGCTATTTCTCGTCATTCTCTTCTGCTTCCACTTCACGAGTATGTGGTGTCTACGTCATCTTCTTTCTCTTTAGCCTGTTGAGAAATGTTGACAATAAGACATCATCTTCTGCATTCTCCTCATCTTCCACAGTGTGTGCCACTGCATCTGCAAGCACCAAGAAATTATGAACTATGGGGGAACTTTGGGGTGTTTCATCAATTACAATTGGAGAACTCGACTGGTTTGTTCCTTAGGTGACTATTTTCATCCTCATCAAGGCTCTAGTCTTCCTCTTCTTTGTTGCAGGTGGAGTGTTCTCAACGATCGTCTTCTTTGCTTGCGCTGGTGAACTTTTGCCTTGAAGCTTGGTAGGAGACAATGTCCCCGCCTTTCTCTTCTTACATGTACTAGTTCTAGCAGATTCTTTTGCACCCCTTATTCATAATTCCTTAAGAAACACTCCCCACATTATCCCCTTGTCTTCTAACTTTTTCTTGACTAGAATTGTAATAAGCCCGTGATGGTAGAGCTTGTTTGCAACCTGGCTTGGACTACTACTCTGCACATTTTTCACCATCTTCTCAAGGCCTCTGAGTAAGAAGTGAGGAAAATCAATCAATTTTCCTACCTCAAAATGCAACAGTAATTAGAGGTGGTATACAAATTCCAGGGCATAACGTCCTTCTTCAGTTACAAACTTTTGCAATATAAACTGTAAATCTCGCCACTTCCTGACCATGGCAGTATGTGGAAGTCCCTTTCTCCAATTGACCTTAATTTTCTTATCGACCACAAAATGGTGCCAACGCTTCTTTGCGAGCTGCTCTTTTTTAAACTAGCACTCCTCTATAAGTGGCAAGCCTGTGGCTTGTGTGATGAACTCCTCTGTAATTTTGAATTTTAAGGACCTGACGCTAACTTGGCCTTCTTTGAACGTCCTTACAAACTCTAATGGCAACGCCATGTCAAACCCATCAAACCTCTATAGAAATGGCAAGAACATAGATTCTTGCAATAGTGAAATATTGTTCCTGTACTCAGTGGTTTGTTCAATTTCCTACAAAGATAGTGGTTCATTCCACACAGGTGCCATTTCAAAAAACACTCCACTTCACTTTACTCACACCCCTGAAGGAATTTTTGAGTGACTCCAATGTTCGCCAATATTTTTATACCGGAGGTTCATTTCCCTCTGTATTTTCAGACCCACTCACTTGACTATGATGGAATATTCCCCCCACATCAGGTATTAATTTGTGTCAGCCCACTACAGGTGAATCGTGATGATTGGGTGCAATGGCAGTATAGGCGGTAGTGGTGAAAAAGCTACAATGAGCGGATTGTGGGTAAGCTAATAATGGTCAGGAAGTGCAAAATCATTCTAGGGAGGGTGTGTAGGTTATCAAACAGTAGTACCATCCCGTAGTCAGCATCACAATTCAATTAGACATACTTCAACATTTATTAAAAAGAATAGATTCCAAACCTTAGACACCTTGAACTTTAAAGATTTGTTCCTAGATTATTAAATAATGAAACAAAGGATCAATTAAAACATGGAATGAGATAACATATTAACACATGTGTATGGAAGGACAAACCCATAAATATCCCTAATAAACCACTCCAGGACTGTGTAAATTGCTTTCACAATCAACTGTGTTTCTGCACCAAACTTGCTTGTACTGTTGTGCTTGGACTGCACTGTGTTTGCACTTCACTGTGCTTGCACCAAAGACTTTTACCAGACAAAGAATCTGATAGGATGTACTTCTGTAGCTAGACTTAAAAAAAATTGCCTTATTGTACAAGAAAAATTTATTTGCCATCCTTTGGTGTTTCTTGAACATCCCTTGTAGATTAACTGCATCAAATTCTTTAATCAATTTATGAGGAAATAAAGAAGTGGGAAAGGGGTAAAAAAATTTAGAATGGGAAGGAATATTATAGCAGGGATTTCAGAAACAATATCACCAAGAGGGATAAATGAAATGGGTTTTGGGAAAAAATTTAAGGGAAAAGAGGGTTTTTATGAAATCGGGTAAGGGTAATTTCTTAGAAGAAAGAGGAAGGTAATTCATTGGGGAATTTACAAAAGAAATAGTGGGAAATTTCGAAATGGGAAAAAGAAGAAAGACAATTTTTTTATCTTGAAATCTGCGTGCATTGGTGCAGGAAAAATAAATGCATTGGGAAGTAAGCCTTTGCTTGGATAAAAATGTCCATGCTAGTTACCCCAAACTTGGGTAAGTGCTCAAGTTCGTGAATCTACTTCTTCTTGGTGGTAGCCAACATATCTAAAAATCAAGTAACATTCCCTTTTTATTAGAACTTTGATCTTCCTGCCAGCATGTTGGTTTTTAGGTTGATCCTTCTGCAATCATGTCAGTCAACTAATTTTCATAATTACAGGAGTTTTTTTCTTTTTATACTTTTTATCTTTGGCAATTTTATATTTTTATTTTCTTTGATTATTTTTTCTTATTAAGGACAAGAAGGAATCAATTCTTCAATAGGTTGGTATTACTACCCACCAACTCCTTTTTAAATGGTTGTTGGAGTTGCTGCATACAATCTCCTCTAGTAAGGCATCAAAAATATACCTCCAGTCTATGCTCGTTTACCAGGAACACAAAATTTCGTCCATCAATATTGTTGATTTCTACCACTCCATTTTCAAACACTTTGACCACCTCATAGGGTCCCATCCAGCATATATGCAATTTTCGTTTAAAATGTTTGAATCTTGAGTTGTAAAGGAGTACACAATCACCTGGCTAGAATTGCTTCTCCTGAATGGACTTTTCATGCCACTTCTTGTGCTACTATTGGACCAAGATGTTCTACTGAATAGCATCCCTTTTGATTTCATCTAACTCATTTAATTATAGAAGGCATTGCTATTGTGCTTCAGAGAGATCTAGTCCCAATTGGACTACAGTCCTGAAAGTCTTGAGCTGGAATTCTATCAGCAAAAGGACTTGTTTCCCATACACCAGCTCATATGGTGTATGTCTTGTGTTGTTTCTCCAAGTGGTTTGGTATGCCCATAATGCTTCCAGTACTTTTTTAGTCCAATCCTTTCTATGCATGTTTACCATCTTTGTGAGGATGGACTTAATCACCTTATTCTTGGACTCCAACTAACCATTTTCTTGTGGATGATACAATGTAGATTTACTATGCCATATTTTGTATTGCTCCATCACACCCTATACCAGATTAGAAATAAACTATGATCAATTATCAGAAACAATTTCTCTAGGCACACCAAATCTAGTAAAGATTTCAGTGAAATGGAAAACAACAACAACTCTTTCAGTAGCAAAAGAATCAGCTTTAGCTTCTACCCATTTTGTAACAAAATCTATACAAACTAAAATATGCCTTTTATTTGATGGTGTTGGATTTATTGTTCCTATGAAATCAATGGCCCATTTTTCAAAAGGTTCAGTCATAACCCGAGGACATAGAGGCATTTCATTGGTTTGATTAGACTGGCCAATTCACTGACAACTATCACACCACTTGACACATTTTTTGGCATGCTTGAACAAGGAAGGCCAAAAATAGCAAGCTCGTGATACTTTGTATGCAGTCCTCGTATCGACGAAGTGACCTCCATAAGGTTCATCATGGGCAGATTTTAAGATATCAAACACCTCTTCTCTCTTACACATCTATGGATAATGAGATCTACTCCGGTGTAAAAGAGCTCTCCTTGGATCCATGAATATGCAACACTTTTCTGAATGATATTCTGCTTTTCACGAGCGGATAAGTGAGGTGGTAATTTTCTAGTGACTAAATAGTTAGATATGTCAACAAACCATGGAGATTTTGTTGACAAAGTGAAAAGATGTTTGTCAGGAAAATCATCATCAACATAAATTGCTTCACCATGATTATTTAATCTTGAAAGATAATCTGCAACTACATTTGACTTTCCTGGTCTATCAAAAATGGTTATATTAAATTCCTATAATAATAGCAACCACCTAGTCACTCTACCACTACTTAATGGTTTATTCATCAAATATCTTATAGCAGAATGGTCAATATGTACAAAAACTTCATATCATGTAATATAATGTCTAAATTTATTAATTGAAAAAATTACAGCTAAAAACTCTTTCTCAGTAACCATATAATTGAGTTCAACGGGTGACAAGTTTTTACTAATGAAATAAATAACATAAGGTTGTTTTTCTTCTTCATGTCCTAAATCTACATCTATAGAAATATCTAAGGCATCAGAAGAAATATGAAATGTCAGGGACTAGTTTGGTCCTCTGAACACTGGTGCGTGAACTAATTTTTCACTCAATGTCTCAAAGGACTGTTGTCAAGCTTTGGACCAAGAAAACTCACTATCTTTAGCCAAAAGTCAGAAAAGCGGGGTAGCTATCCTTGAGAAATTCTCAAAGAATCTCCTATATTAGCCTGCATTTCCTAGAAAATCTCTCACTTCCCTTTGAGTTTTGGGTATAGGAAGACTGGAAATGACTTCTATTTTTGCAGGGTCAACCTGGATACCTTTGTTGGAAATAAGATGGCCAGGAATCACTCGTGCCTTGCACATCAATCTGCATTTCTTGTCACTCAAGGCGAGATGAGTTTCTTGGCAGTGAAGAAGAACTTTTTCTAGATTCTTGAGGGCTTTCTAAAATGAATCACCAAACATAGAGAAATCATCCATATAGATTTCTACGCATTCAAGGTTAGCAAAAATAGCTAAGATTGCCCTTTGAAAGGTAGCAGGGGCATTACATAGCCTAAAGGGAAGCACTGGAGAAAAACATGTACCCCATGGACATGTAAAAGTGGTTTTATCTTGATCCTCGAGTGTTATCTATATCTGGTTATATCTGCTAAAGCCGTCTAGAAAAGAAAAGTACTTCTTACCAGTGAGGGTATCGAGTACCTGATCGATGAAAGGAACGGGGATGTAATCTTTGAGAGTAGATTTATTCAATTATTTATAGTGAATAAAAATGTGTCATCTCCCATCTTTCTTTGGGACTAATGGTAATGTAGAGGCCCACTGGATGTCAGAAATGGGATAGATAAAATTGGCATCTAAGAGTTTTTGAAATTCTTATTTTACAATGTCTCTTAGAGCTGGGCTCATTCGCTTTGGGGTTGTTGGATAGGTTGGACTCCATCCTGAATATAGATATGGTGTGTACATGTTTCAAGAGGGATGCCTTTCATATGTTCATAAACCCATGTAAAGGCATCAAGATGGTTCTGCAACAAATTCACAAGCTTTTCTCGCTGAGAAGGATCCCAGTTCAAATTGATATATAAGGATTTACCTGGACTAATCTCAACAAGAGTAGTATCAGGCTCAATAGTACATAAGGGTGTCACTAGAGATGGTGATGATGGGGGTAGAGAATCATATACTTCCTAAAAGTCTAGACTAAAAATCTGACTCAATGACTCGAAATTAAGCATGGCGTCTAGATTTTTTAGGAAGTCTTGAATCTCTCCCTCCTGTGAGGACTCAACATTCTAATGTATCATGGAAATAGATTGAGTCTCCTCATCACTATTGTAGTCTAACTATAAAGTGTCCAGGAGCTCTTGAATGGATCTAGTGGGTGGACATAGGGTGAGTTTCTTTCTGGAATCTCTATGGGAAATATACATATCACCATAACGACATCTGATATAAGCATCGACTGTAGCAAGCCATGGTCGTCCTAAGATCAAGGAATGCCCTCCCACATGGTTCTTTAGCTAGAGAATAGTGAAACGTGTGGGATATTCCCAAGAATATAAGAAGATGACCACATCATCCAATACTCCTTCCGACTTCATTTTAGATCTATCTACCAGTTCAAGCACAATGTGAGTAGGACGAATATGGACCAGTCCAAGTTGATCCATGGTTTTCTTAGTCATAAAATTAATGGCTACCTCTGGGTCTATAAGTACATTGGAGACAAGAACATCACTTATCTAAACAGAGACAATAGGGTTTCCGGGGTCGGCATATTTTTCCATGTGTAGACATCCCTTCATTAACGCCACTACTCTACCAACAAATTGAATGGTTTGGGGTTCCAATATTCTCTTTCCTGGTTTCTTGAGATAGAGTTCCCTAATGATTTTTGTACAAATGGGGATATCTTTGATACCTTGGAGCAAATATGCCCTTATGAAAAGGTTCCTAAGCTCGAAAGCTAGGCTAGACTCAAGAATGGTGTCTTTCTTCCCCACCGCTAACCTCTCTAGATGGGGAGGTCGGTTGGATGAAGATGACAAGGGCTTAGAGGAAATATGAAATGTAAGGGACCATTTTGGTCCCCTCAACACTGGTGCGTGAACTAATTTTTCGCTCAATGTCTCAAAGGACTGTTGTCAAGTTCTGGACCAAGAAAACTCACTATCTTTAGCCAAAAGTCAGAAAAGGGGGGTAGCTATCCTTGAGAAATTCTCAATGAATCTCCTATAGTAGCTTGCATTTCCTAGAAAACCTCTCACTTCCCTTTGAGTTTTGGGTATAGGAAGACTCGAAATGACTTCTATTTTTGCAGGGCCAACCTAGATACTTTTGTCAGGAAATAAGATGGCCAAGAATCTCTCCCGCCTTGCACATCAATCTGCATTTCTTTTCACTCAAGGCGAGATGAGTTTCTTGGCAGTGAAGAAGCACTTTTTCTAGATTCTTGAGGGCTTCCTAAAATGAATCACCAAACATAGAGAAATCATCCATATAGATTTCTACGCATTCAAGGTTAGCAAAAATAGCTAATGTTGCCCTTTGAAAGGTAGCAGGGGCATTACATAGCCTAAAGGGAAGCACTGGAGAAGAAAATGTACCCCATGGACATGTAAAAGTGGTTTTGTCTTGATCCTCAAGTCTTATCTATATATGGTTATATCTGATAAAGCCGTCTAGAAAAGAAAGGTACTTCTTACCAGCGAGGGTATCGAGTACCTGATCAATGAAAGGAATGGGGATGTAGTCTTTGAGAGTAGATTTATTCAATTATTTGTAGTGAATAAAAATGTTTCATCTCCCATCTTTCTTTGGGACTAATAGTAATGTAGAGGCCCACTGGATGTTAGAAATGGGCTAGATAAAATTGACATCTTAGAGCTAGGCTCATTCACTTTGGGGTTGTTGGACAGGTTGGGCTCCATCCTGAATATAGATATGGTGTGTACAAGTTTCAGGAGGGATGCCTTTCATATGTTCATAACCCCATGCAAAGGCATCAAGATGGTTTTGCAACAAATTCACAAGCTTTTCTCGCTGAGAAGGATCCCAGTTCGAATTGATATATAAGGATTTACTTGGACTAATCTCAACAAGAGTAGTATCAGGCTCAAGAGTACATAAGGGTGTCACTAGAGATGGTGATGATGGGGGTAGAGAGTCATATACTTCCTAAAAATCTAGACTAAAAATTTGACTCAGCTGAGCCTTAAGAGATTCACCCTTGAAATACCAAATCATGGAGAAGTAGGCCTATGCCCTTGTCAAGGCTATAAAAGACTTCAGACTTTATATTTTATATTCACATGTGATTGCCTATGTCCCAAACTCTGTTCTAAAAGACATATTAACTCAACAAGTACTAGAAGGCAAAAGAGGCAAATGGATTGCCAGTATTCTTGAATACGACATTGAGATAAAACCCACAAAACTGATAAAGGGACAAGGTTTAGCCAAGCTAATGTCCGAAACAAATTTTTAAGCCTTAGACATTAACCAACTAGACAATGAATAGGAGTTGGCGACTCCACAGATCAGTGAAACCTTTTTACAATCCCCATGGTATGCTGATATTTGTTATGTATTGTTAAACCTGTGTGCTCCCCCAGGATTGTCTAGAACCAAAATGAGATTTTTAAAAATGAAAGCATCAAAGTTTTGTGTCTTAGACGATGCCCTGTTTTGGAGAAACCATGAAGGAATTTTGCTGAACTGTTTAACTATAAATGAAACCAACAGCATCATGAAAGAGTTCCATGCAGGGGACTTTGGAGGGCATCTATATTAGAAGTCCACTGTTGACAAGATTTTAAGGGCTGGTTATTATTGGCCCTCTCTATTTGCAGATGTCAAGAAATTTACTATTTCATGTCACAAATGCCAAATCTTTGAAGGAAAAATAAAATTGTTGCCTTTGCCCCTTAAGCCCATCTCAACCGAAAAGCCTTTTCAACAATGGGGTCTTAACTTCATAGGTGAAATCCATCCCTCTTCTTCAGGCCAACACAAGTTGATTTTAACAGCCACCGACTATTTCACCAAGTGGATTGAAGCTATCCCATGTAGGCAAGCCAATGACTCCACTATTATCCGATTCCTTGAGGACAATATCCTTTCCAGATTTGACTTCCCTGAGAAAATCATCACTGAAAATGTTGCTACCTTCAAATCTAGAAATATGATTAACTTCTTCCATAAATTTCACATTTCCTTGGGCCACTCTATAGCCTACTACCCTCAAGGTAATGGCCTGGCCGAATCATCCAAAAAAAGCCTCATCAACATCATAAAGAAAGTGCTGGAAGAAAACAAAAAGAACTGGCATAGGAAACTCACAAATGCCCTGTGGGTAGATAGACTTTCAACCAAGAGATCCATTGGGATGAGCCCTTATGAGCTACTATATGGCATGGAAGCCAGGTTTCCTTCATCTTTGGGCATTCCTACTATCAAACTGTTACAGGAGATTCAAGCAAAACCAAATGACATTCAAAGAAGAATTAATCAGACCATTCATCTTCAGCAAACTAGAGAGCAAGTGTATGACAGAGCTCAGATTTTGCAAGAGAAACTCAAAAAGATGTTTGATAAGAGAGCCAAGGATGATGATTTCTATGTTGGCAGCAAAGTTCTAAGGTGGGACTCACGAAGAGAAGACAACGGAAAACATGCAAAATTTGATTTTCTTTGGAAAGATCCATCCATTATCAGCGTTGTGCAAGGCAATAACACATATTTCCTCAAATCTGTAGATGGCTGCTAAGCTGAAGAGGGCCCTGTAAATGGCCAAATGTTAAAGCATTATCATGATCCCTTTTGTTGAGAATCTCCCAGTGGTATTATTTATGTATATAAAAGTTTGTATATATCAACACTTTGTTTTATTTTTCTGTAACAGTCCGAATGATAGAGAACGCAAAAGAAAGTAGGCAATGCTGTACAATTCACAAGCAATTCAGTTGAGGGAAAGTGTTGTTCTCATTCCAGAGTTTCAAGAGACTAACAGTCAGCACTAAGAAATTTCAATCTACGGCAACAATAGAAGATCAAGGCATTCTGACCTGCTGTTCTTGACTTTTCACAAGGAAAAGCCATCCCCAAGTGGAGCCACTGTTAGCCTCCTGCTGCAGCAGGTTACTCATCTTTCATGATTAACATTTTTACATGCTAAATATGGCATACTTTGCATGCTGCAGTGTTCCATATTTGCTACAAAGGCTAAGGAAGGATGCCATGAGAGTGTGCTAGTCTAAATGTCACTACTGTATTCCAATTTTGATGTGCTACTCCATTTTTGAAGAATTTTCAGTTAAAGGGAGGTCCAAACTATTTAATATTGGTCTCCCTAGGTTTCAATTTCTTGTTTTAGAATATAAAGAATGAATATCTGTCCAAACAACTTAATCTTGGCAGATTCTTAGACAGGTAGAGAAGCAAGGGTGCTCAACAGCTTAATCTGAGCCCCTGGATGAAATAAGTGTAGAAGTAGATAGGAGGGCAGTCAAAAGAAAAAAGGATAATTGGGGTCTACAAGTCTAAGTGCACCCAAACCAAAAAGAAGAAAAAATGCTAGGTAAGTAGGCTAGGTAGGTAGTTTTGAGGTTGCAAAATGATTGATTTGTGATCCATTTCATGTTTTCAAGTGTTATATTTATCTAGATCATAGTTTTCAGGCAGTTTTTATTTGGAGGAGGTCAAGCAAGGCATGACTAACTTCCCCCTTCTCCCATACTCCCTAAATCACTCACTAACTTCCCTGAAGAGGTCAAGATCTGCTTAATACCGCTTAGTTTCATCATTTTCCATATCATTTGCCTTGGTAAAGATCTGATTTACTCAAGGAATGTTCATACTTCTTTTATGAATCATTTTCCCCCTAGTAGCCTAAGGTTCATGTACTTAGCGCTTTCTTATCACCTGTCATATTAACTACTAAATTTACTATGTAGCTCCCTATCTATCTCCCCTTCCCCTACTAAAACTATGCTAATGACTCCCCTATATACTTATCCCCTCCCCCTGGCTGAAAAATAACCATAAAGTAACAAATTTATCTGAAACTTAGTAAGAACCCTCTTTTTGTCTCAAAAAACCATCTTCCAATGAAAGGAACCCCTTCCTGTGCATTAAGTCCCTCCTCTAATGTATAAAAACCCCTTTGCAAAGCCTTTGGACTCCTTCCATGGCATAAATTCCTCCTTCCGATGCTTAAAACCTATGCTCCGCCCCTTTTCCTAAAGTACCACATGTAAATAAATTAACCCCACACATTTAATCCCAAAATCCACTTTTCTAAAGTTTTCCCCCCCGTCGAATTAAAAAGTAAATAATGGTGCGCGGGCCCCATCCTTATCCCTCTGCCGCCTTACCTATCTTGTCGGCTGTTATATCTGGCGCGCCTAAGATCTATGGTGGGTGGGTCTTTTCCTACCTCGATATGCCGAGGGTTAGCGTCCGGGAGATGGGCAGTTTTCCCATTGTACTCCTGCCACGCGTCACCCTCCCAGCTGTGGCGGAGCCCCCTCCTGCGAAACCGCTTTTGCACAAAAGTGGTGCGCCACAAACCAAAAACCGCTTCCCCCTCTGTGACGTAAGTGCCACGTAACCCTGCCGCATCATCAGCGTGCGTCGGCCTCCTGCCACCGTGTCCTATGCCACATCACTGCCACCGTACTGCCACTTCACCCCGATAACGTCTTCCTGCTGACATCACCTCCGTACTTGGACCCACTGCTGACGTCATGCTGACGTCACCCGATGTACCGCTCATGTCACCCACCATACCACTGACGTCATCCGCTGAAAGGAAAGCGCGCGAGCGTGAAAGTGATGCTTCGGAGGCCCGGATTCAAATTCTGAGGTAGTTGCTTATTGTGCATCGCTATGGGAAACAAGCCAAAATGGGGAATCTTTTTCTTCACCAGTCGTTTTTGGCCTGAAAGCACAGAAAAAGGGTGACTTAGCAGTTTAAAGGATTATTAGAAGCAGACTGAAGCCCAATTTAATGCCAAAGAGTGTCAGTTTGCGGAAAAGTGTATCAGTGAAGATTCTTTCAGTGCTCGAAGCTGATAAAACATTGAAGAGCGCCCCAGCAAGTCAAAGAAACAGTAAAAGCCATTTAAAGGCTCTCAAATCACAATAAATGCACATTAAAGTCACATAAGATCAGTGGACCAAAGCTCAAAGCACAGTTATTGCAGAAGCAGTGCATCGAGCCACCAAGGACACCATATTAATTCATTTTGATCCAGCTGCTTCTGGCGCAGCTCAATAGATATTTACTTGCATTTAATTTCAGCACAAGTTTAGGTTTAAAAAAGATTTTCCCACAGACCTGTTTTGGTCAGCTGTAATAAATACTCTTAGATATTTTCCCTATAAAGACAGCCCTGAACAATGTAATGAGGGTTGTTGTTGTTGGTTGGTTGTTTCGCTTAAGGAGGGACTCGCACTGTATATCTAATATTTTCTATAATCAAAGACAGCTTACAAGCTTGGAGAATGGATTGTTTACTGTGTTTAATGCTTGAAGAGTGATTGTGGAATTCTTGTGCTGTTACATGACTTAATAAGTGCTTCTTAGCTCTGTTTTCCATTCATAAATAATTATCTAAATAGCAGAAAGAAATATTAGATTAGAACCTGTTTAACTGCACTCTATGCTCAATTTCTCCTGTTTCTTTATGTTTTCATCTATTTTAAGCATAAATATGGATTCCAAATGGCTCATATTTCCCCTAATTCACCCATGTATGATAGTTATCTGGGGATTCTTAATTGCCCCTAGATAGAGCTCATTCGCCTTCCTTCTTTTAAGCTGAGTGAGAGATTCTTAATTGCCTCTCATTCCTTAGATTTCATTCCATCTCTTTTAGCTCGAAAGTTGTTTTGTGTGCAACTACCTTCCTCCACATTCCTCCTTTGACCAAGAAAATGCACCAGCAGTCCTACTCCTTGACTCCATGCCCAATGGTTTGAAACTTATCACTCTATGCATGCCTCTCTGCCTGAAAGTATCATCCTTCCCACCACCAAACACAAACAAAACCCATTGAACGCAATAACTAGCCTAAAATCATCATCAACAAAGCTAAATCATCAAGAGAGAGCCCTCTCTGATTGTAGGTGGGCTAGAACCTACAGCCCAAAGGTTGGTTTGTGGTTACCTCGGCCGTATCCCTTCAGGAGCTTAGGGACAACCTCAGTGTTAACATTTTCTACAATAATTTCATCTTGTTATCAAAGATAAGAAAGGCATACATAATAAGATTGTAGATATGTTATCCAGATCAATTATAAATGCATCAACAATACTTAAGCATAATTCAATAATTCATGAAAGTTAAATTGAACAATATGCTCAAGACACAGATTTTAAGGATGTATATGCAACTTTAAGTCATGGCAAGTAGGTATAAGAATTACATTATTTCATAAATAACAAACTCTTATATCATTTGGGAAAGTTATGCATCCCACAAAATGAAAGAGTTAATATAATTCAAGAAGCACATACTTCTCTCATATCAGTTCATTTTGGTGTAAGTAGAACAGCTGCAAAATTACAAAAATTCTCTTATTGGCCATGAATGAATGAGACAATTTCTAGATATATTAAAGGATCTACTATGTGTGCTACAAGAAAGCCAATTAATATAAAATTAGGCTTGTATACTCCACTTCCAATTCCTTCTCGTCCTTGCGAAAGTGTTTCCATGGATTTTGTTGGGGGATTGCCAAAGTCTAGAATGAGTCATGATTATTTGTATGTATTTGTGGATAGGTTCAATAAGATGTGTATTTTGACACCATGTAATAAACAGATCACAACTGAACAAACTGAAAATTTGCTCTTTCAAAATGTATGGGTTCATTTTGGATTTCCCACTTCTATTGTATCTGATCGAGTTTCTTGATTTATCGGGAAATTTTGGTCAAGTCTATAGGTGTTAATGGACACAAAGTTAAAGAAGAGCACAACATTTCATCTGCAAACTCATGGTTAGACAGAAGTGGTCAACAAGACAATGACATAGTTGCTTCAAGGATATTGCAGCAAACATCCCAACCTTTGGGATGAGCATTTGTGTTATGTGCAACATGCTTACAACCATGCAAAACATTCTTCTACTCAGATATCTCCTTTTGAGACTTGTTTTGGTTTTATACCAAAGTCTCCCTTGGATTTTGTCTTTGGTAAAGACATAGTAGTTGATGGACACAATGATGTGGACAAAGCAACCAAGTTCATTGAAAAAATCCAGGAAATTCACCAAGCAGTATAGGAACAACTGGAAAGAAGCCGAAAAAAGTATAAGGCGTGCATGACAAGCATCGAGTTGAGCATAGTTTTCAAGTTGGTGATCAGGTCTGCTTGTACATCAACAAAGAAAGACTGCAAGGGGAAGGTAAAAAGTTGAATCCAATTAGATATGGTCCTTTCAGAATACTTGACAAAATTGGTGAAAATTATTTCCACCTAGATCTACTAACTTATATGCAAATCTATTCCGTCGTAAATGTTGAAAACTTGAGATTGTATGAACCTTCGTTGATTGAAGATCTTGAAGAGCAAGGTCAGGTACCTTCCATTGAAGATATTTTTCCCAAGTATCTCAATGAGTTATAGGAGGATACAGTTCTTGATAGGAGGATAAGGACTTCGCGACGGGGAATTGTTGAGTATCTTCGAGTTGGAGTCAAAGGTACAAATCCAAGTAAAGCATGATGGACAAAGACTGGAAAGTGAAGGAAGATTATCCTCACTTAGTTGGCAGCTAAAACCAACTTTTGGTGGTCCAAAAGCTTGCGGTGGGAGTAGTGATCCCAAATGGATCCAATTTTTCCTCTTGATCAAAGTCTTCAAATGCATAAAAAGTGATATCAAGTCGAAGTGCTCATTGATACAATTCCAATAGTGTGAATGGCATGTAAATCCGAGTTCGAATGAAGAAGTTAGAGCTAGTCAAACATTTTAGAAAATTAGGGAAAAAATTCAAAATTCAAAGGTCAATAGTCAATAGTCAATGGTCAACCATCAATGCCTACATCAACAAGGACGTGTCACCCCAAGAATGAGCCATGGGTCCTGGTTGATGTCAGCAGAGGAGGTGATGTGGTAGATTGTGATTGGTTCATATGGTCCAATCTGTTTCTAACACGTGGCAGCTCGGATTTTGCCCAATGTGGCCTTATCTCCAAAATTTTGGGGATCAGGAAGGATTGAACCCTTGACATCCTGGAATGGCCACATTTTTGCTAGAACCATCTCACTAGATAAGTGTTGGGCATGGAATCCCCCGGAGGCATGTTTTGGGGCTCAAAGACCATGTTTTGGCTGAATGATTGTGTAAAGCCCCACAAATTGCGGGCGTGAAAGTATGTTAGAGTCATACGGTTGTCTGCCCTAGTTTGTAATGTAATGTCAGCCTACGCATGGTCTGCAGACCATGGGATTGTATAAATAGAGAGAGGCTCTAAGTGTAAAAGGTAGAGAAGTATGAGATAACAAAGTAAAAGAGAAGAGAAAGAGTCTAACTGTCTACCTGTGTCCTGGGTCGTAGGGTAGGAAAAGGCTCTACAGCTGAGTGCGTAGAGGCCTAGTTGTATGCAGCTAAGTGTGTAGGGTGGAGTCGAGTCTATAACTGAGGAAGAGAATAATAACGAGAAGTTTACCTTAATTATGTGTATCTATTCTTGGGTTATTACATGTTTGATATAAATTGCAAACATATTGTTTATTTACTTCGCGCACCTGTATGAACGATTTATATTGCTAAGCATAACGTAACACATATAATTTAATCAACTAATATTGGAATACTAGTAAGGAATTGGGTAATAACAACATTCGACCCTCGAGTAGGGTTGTGTGAAGAAAACATATTAGGTTGTGAGGTACGGGTAAGGGTGCATAGTGACGTGCAAGCAGGGTCAAACCACGAACCACTTAAAACTCATTACACATCTCCAGGGTGCAGAAACCTTGTTCTAGCACCCTCCCACACTACTTCGGGTAAGACCTCAATCCACACTCCGCAAACTGTTGCTGAAAGGGCCAGTAGTACCAGGATTTGTTTGGCTAAATCACCTCTGAACCCTAGTCAGGCCCCAACAAGCCAACAAATGGTTCTGTTGCTAGGATTGGGATCTAAAAAGAGATGTCTGATGTCCTGTCACTAGAATTCGACAAAGAAATAAACTGAAGAGGGTCTAGACAGAAATATTCACGAGTTCGCGGTGCAAGAAAACATGAATCCATGAGTATCGAAGAAATAGTGGTTAGAGCACTACTTATATATGGAAATGCATGAAATTTTCTTTTCATCCTTCCCCTCTGAGTTGTACGAGTGGATCGCGAAGCTAGAAGACAGTAAAGGAAGGTGTAGGCTCGACAAATAGATTGTGTGGACTCCAGTGTTGGTGCACAGACTAGAAGCCTTGTGAGATAAGATCACATGCTCTGTGGACCATTGTCTCGATCGAATCATAGGAGGGTTTATCATAGAGTTTGTATTAGATACTTTAGTCAGCTATAGCGAGGCGAAACGATGCTTCCTCAAAGGACTGCAAGGTAAGTACATTAAATCTTTGAACACCTAGATTAAAATGCTACTGTGTGAAAAGTGGGTTATGCGAATAAATTGATGTTTGGGGCTATGCGAAGTGGGAGGATCTATAGAAATGAAGGTAGTGCAGAAATAGAAACTAGCCCCTTGATTTCACCTCAGTGAGAAAGCAAGGAAGAGTTTGTGAAAGTTTCACTAAGAAGTACGATCAGTCTGATAAGGCAGTGAATTCCACGCATACCACCCCCACCTACACCACCACCAATTTCACCATCTTCACCCCCATCTCTGCCCACACCATATCCGCCACTACCATAGTTCAATATGGCGAGTGCAATAAAATTGTCGGCGTTCAAAGGGGTAGGGAACAAGGATCCACACCAATTTTGGTTCATGGTTAAGGCTGTATGGGAAGTGCAAGGGGTTGTGGATGACAACATAAAGAAGGCAATGCTGGTAAGTGCGTCGCACGATCATGGACTGATGTGGTACATTAAGCAGTCTAATGACAATCCAAACGTAGGGATGGTGGATATCCAAGTTGTGCTGAACATGGAATTTAGCAAGCCAAATTTGGAGACACAGTCAATTATTAGGTTTAAGGAAATTGCAATGCTTCTAGGCGAGACCCCCTCGGAGTTGGATCAGAGACTGAAGGGTATGATTCGTAAAGCCAACATTACCTTGACGAATGGCCAACACCATGCATGGTTTGTAGTGTCACTAATGCCACATCTAAGGATGATGTTGCCATAATAGAAGCTATCCACTCAGGCCGAAGCTTTGGAGATTGCAATGAGACTACAGGAGAGCCCAATCCAAGATCATAGTCTGCGAGTCCAACAAATCCATGTGCAGTTGGAAAGTTGTGTTTGGAGATGCAGTGTTTGAAACTAGATAGGACAACCTGTCCAAAGGCGTGCGCGGCGGTATCGTGCATAAAGTGAAAAGGCTAGGGACATGACAAGGACCATTGTCCAGTTTTCGCAAACTACCTAGCGATTGGAGGGCCAATGCCATTAAGACCAGAGGCACAAGCAAGACTGAGCGTGGTGCCTGTACTATGGTGCACGATTTGTTAGATATGAGGGAAGCATGCTACAGATAACTACCACCTATTACAGAAGTATACGTAGACGTCCCAACAATTGTTCTGTAATTTATGCAGATTAGTAGGCCATGATGAGCACACCTATAGAAGTTATGAGCTAATGATGGATCGAAACTATACCTACATATTTTAGAGTGAAATATGAGTCCTCGATCAAAATGAGGAGATCGTGTGCACTACATTTCAGGGGCGCGGACGAGGTTGAGGTTTAATGGGACTAGGGAGGGGTCACAGACAACTGATTTATTACAATTGCGAAGGGCGAGGGCATTATGCACACGATTATACAAATATGGCGAGGGCATCATGTTTATATTGTACTGAGTTTGATCATGAGATGAAAAATTGTCCTACACTAATCGCAAGGTTGCGTGATAAAGGGATACTCCAGCCTCCCCCGACTTAGAACCTGCAAATGATGAGGTCTAAGTCATGCGAGGAGGACCCAAATGTAAACATTGTGCTCCGAAGTGGTATCACGATAGGAGATGACAAGGGAAAGCAGTGCAAAGAGAGTGCTTGGATTCACAAGGCTCCTACAAAGGAACCAGAGTTCAATTTGGAGTGTGCAAAGGAGACATTCATGGAAGCTAAGAAGAGTTCCACGAAGGCCTCCACTTCAGGTAGTAAAGACAAACCAAAACCAGAGATGGACCCATCAATGCTTACTACCTTTCTGGAGATAGGCATGAATTTGGTGCATGACAACAAGGTTGTAAAGGGACTACATGAACTCATCACAAGATGCATTGGCTCAGTGGAACCACGCGTATTTTGGAAAGTAGGGAAGCACACAACGTGAACATGAAGGGAGATGAGATTGAATACACAAATCGAGGAATATGAAATGGATCAAGTGATTCTAGATTTAGGATCAAACATGAACATACTACCAAAGCTGACATGGGAGCGCATGGGCAGACTCACATTACAATGGTCTCCTATCCAATTGCGAATGGTGACCTAGCAGAATATCCTATCAATGGGAAGATTGCACGGAATAACGGTAGACATCAAAGGTTCAAGCACGCTTGTAGATTTTGAGGTGATAGAGATTGTTGATGACAATAATCCCTATCCCACACTACTGGGAATAGATTGGACCACTAATATGAAGGGAGTGATAAATCTAAAGAAGTGCAAAATTATTTTTGAGAAAACGTCCCTGCACGTAGTCGTACCTCTAGACCCTACGGAAGGACCGTGCTACATAGAGCCAGTGCTCGAAGATGAGAGTGATGACGATCTGGACTGTATCTACAAGATAACCACTTGGGAATAGGACTAGGTGAATCCAACAGCAGATGGCAAGGTTTTGTGGGAGTGCAAAAGCTCCTTCACATCAGATTTAGATGAGGAAATAGAACGATGGCAGAACCAGTTACATGAGGTAACCACGCTTAATTGCAATGTGATGGTAAGATCACTGTGCTGCATGACTACAAAAGTAAGGTATCTACCTATGTATGAAGGGTTGACAGTGGTGGATGAATTCCTAAGCAAATTTGAAAGTGAAGTACCAGAATAGCAATGTTTTGATGCTCTAAATTGGGCACTGTGCACTATGCCCGCAAGGTGGTGGGGTACGCACCAACGGAATTTTAAGGACTGGCGGGGATGTAGAAGGATGATGCACCTAAGATTTGGGAAACCACAAATGCAGCTAATAGACAATGATGGCGGACAGGATGATCTACATGCACACCTCGAAATGGACCAAGGTCTACCGGGAAGAGCCACAACTTGAATGGGGGCATTTGTTCTGTCATACCTTGGACGTTATACCCATGAATTTGTATACTGAGATAGAGCTCCGCCATGGCATGAGCGAATATGATATCTTGTGTAAAGGATTCCTGTTAACCTTCATGTTTGAAGATTGTTGGTGGGATACTGTTGATGATGTTCTACAAGTAGTAAATGCAGTTACCTTTAAAATACCCCAGGAGCCAATGGAAGAGCTTCAGCCAGAATGGGTGACCCATCTAACCTGCACACTAGAGTGTTATAATGTAAATATTGAGGAGTATGATGAGGATCCATGAAAAATTAACATTCTAGAAACTAAAGGCTATCGTGAGGCTTGAGGACCATTGGTTGAAGATCCTGAAATCACCGCACCACTAAAAACAAATCATGTAAACATTGGGACAGAGGCTGAACCAAAGTATGCAACACACGATGACTATTAGGATGATTCCATGGTGGATAAGGCCGCTGAGTTACTCCACGAGTACCAATACTTATTCCCAACCAAGAATACGCACTTAAAAGGGATCATTGGTGACATAAGGATGATGAATATCACCCTAAAACCTGACGTGAAGGCAATCCAGTAAAGGCCTTACTACTTCAATCCAAAGTATAAGGGAAAGGTACATGTAGAATTGGAAAAAATACTCGTAGCAAGAATTATTGAGCCGGTGGAAGAATCTGACTGGGTGAGCCCTATGGTAGTGTAGGAGAAAAAGAAGAAGGGTGAAATAAGAATATGAGTGGACCTCAAGAACCTGAATGATGCATGTGTACACGACCCATTCTCGTCATTTTTCACAGATGAAGTATTCGAAAATTTTGGTGGACAAGAAGCATACTCGTTTAGGGATGGGTTCTCAGGGTACCACCAGATCAAAATCACGCTAGAGGACAGGAGCAAGATGATCTTCACAACGGAATGGGGCTACTTTCAATACACCATTATGTCATTTGGGTTGAAGAAGGCGCAATCCATTTTTTCATACATCGTTGTTGCCACATTCAAAGAATACATCCACAAGTTTTTGGAGTTCTACCTTGATGATTGGACTATCTTCGGATTGGTTAAGCACCACGTAGCAATCTTACACTTGATGCTGGATAATTGCCGACGACACTAGATTGCGCTAAACCTTAAGAAGTGCACATTGTAGGTTTTAACCCTGTACAGAAATTACCTGCATACGAATTCTAAATCACAGGAAAAATAAAAATGCGAGAGCATAACACATAAAACACATATACACAGAGATTTCCCACTGGATCTCAAAACCAAGACTGCCAGCTTGATTTTTCATTATATTCCTTTCAATGTTACAATACATATTTATACATGCCGAAGCATCCAATACCATGGACCGAAAACCATCGCGTCCAAAACCATGGACCGACCATAGGTAGGTTCGCCCAACCTAATATAGGGTCCAAAAAAAAAATTTCTTGGGGCACTGCCCCGAACCCCGTAGAGGGGGCTACCCGCCCCCCTCAAACCCCTCGGACAGGGGGGGCTGCCGCCCCCCTTGTGACCCCCCCGCTGAGCAATCGGCACAACGAAGGGGGGGCTCCGCCCCCCCTCTAACCCCCCGGTTCACTACGTAGGTTAGTCGTGGAAAGAATATAACACAACCCAACAATCTCCCACTTGATGTTTCCTTTCCACAGGGGGCCACAGGAGAGCTTAGTCATTTTTCCAGCCCTGAAACGCCCATTGTTTCTCTACACCAAGAGAACTTATCAGAGCTCACA
>APFE030944403.1:0-29504 GCA_000404065.3 Pinus taeda
TTTATTTTTTATATAACTTATTTATTATTTTGTATTATTATTAATAATTTTTTTTTTTGCAAGATCAATGTCGATCCTCGACTACCAACCCGTTCTCATTATGTGTCAATTTGATAGTTGATTTTAATGTTTTCATTATAATGGATCAAGTCTTCCACTACAATGTGTCAATTTTATGGTTGGTTTTTAAGTTTTCATTGCATTAAATTGAGTTTGCCTACACTACGTGTCAATTTGTTTTTTGATTTTTAAATGTTCGTTGTGATGTATCAAGTTGTCTTAGTCTAAGATTTTAAAATCGCTATAATTTTAGCATCTAAAAAGGAAATTACTCTTGGTATAATGAATCTTTCATTCTGCTGTTCACTTTAAACATTTTTTTAGTCATATAATTTTTTTATAATGCTATGGTTGAAATATGTTGAAAACTTAAGGTTTTATGTAGTCATGATCTACAGTTTTAATTCCATGGTTGAAAAATTGTCAAAATTTTAAGGTTTTTATGAGTCATGATATTTTATCATTAATGTTATGGTTGAAAATAGTTATAAATATTTTATCTTTAAAACCATGGCTGAAAATTGTTGGAATTTAAGGCTTTTTGGAGGCTTTAGTTTCCCTAAGATAGTGGAAACTAACAAGTGAGTTAAGGGAGGCTAGATAAATAAATATATCCAAATTTTTATAATAATAAAAATAATTTTAAAATTACTCATGAGTTGAAGATGCAATGTTGGCGTGAAGTATGCCCTAAAACTGCTTCTACTTGGCTAAGAGCTCGTCTTCCTCAACATACGAACATGGGTTAATGATTTAAGACCTAGAGGCATCTCACGGGACTCAAAACCTGCCCCCTTATGGACGACCAATGGGTAATTATAGGTGGCATGGTTTTCCTTGAATAACAGTGATGAGTCAACCTGCATTAGCAGATAGCAATCAATTATGGTTATCCCCACTGCTAGTTTGACAACCAAGTTATAATAGGTTTTCCCACAGTGCAAAAGAACAGTTGAAGATGCAATGTTCTATTAAATCATTCCTTGTGTGAAGGTCACCAATTCCGAACACTGTGGGTACAAAAAATCCAACCATATTACAGGTTGGTGTGCCCCAGACTGGGTATGATTCCTGAGTGATTTTGATGGCTGAAATGCCTCTGAGTTACAGTAACATAAATAAATAAATAAAATTATACCCTGTAGTCTAGCGTACCACATTTAGTAGTAATAATTACAAATGTCGCAGTGCAATACATTGCAAAGACAACAAATTTGTTGCAGTGTGATATAGTACAAAGATAGAAATTTTGTTGCCATGCAATACACCACAAATATATAAACTTCATTGCGATGTGATACACTGTGAAGATAAAAACTTTGTTGTCATGAATACACTACAAAGATAGAAAATTTTATTGATGTGTGACAAAACTATGTTTAAGTGCAATATGTTGCAAGTAGCAAGTGTTTTGAAAATGCCAAAGAACTAGGGAGGGGATTGGAGCTTATGTTTTAGACCAGACGTGACTTGTGCTTCTGTTGTGGAATTTGGTATCAAGATTTCCAATCACACTGCTCATTTTATGCACTCAATCCACAATTTCTGAATTATGATCTCTTGAATTACTCCCAGATTATGGCAGTCTTTGTCATGCCCGTAATGTAAATACTTATGGTCTCAATTTTAAATATCCCTAAAATGGTGGAAAATGACAAGTGAATTAAGGAAAGCTGGATAAGAAAATATATCCACAGACATTGCCTTGCTCCCATATTATGTTAGTCTTTGTCAGGCCTGTAATGTAAATAATTAAGGTCTCAATTTTAAATATATCCAAAGACATTGTTCCCAAGTTATGGTAGCCTTTGTCATGCCTGTAACGTAAATATTTAAGGTCTCCATTTTAAAGATATCCAAAGCAAATATATCCAAAGACATTTCCCCCAAATTATGGTAGTCTTTGTCATGCTTGTAATGTAAATATTTAAGGTCTCACTTTTAAATATTCGTAAGATGGTGGAAAATGACAAGTGAGTTAAGGGAAGTTGGATAAACAAATATATCCAAAGACATACAACTTGAGTGGGCCTACTGGTTAAGATCATGTGTTTCCTCCTAAGAGGTCATAGGTTCAAAACCAAAGCGGGTAGAATATGTATGCCTTTGTAGACTTGAGCATGTGTTTCCTCCTAAGAGGTCACATGTTGAAAACCAAAGGGGGGTAGAGTATGTATTTAACAGTAAAATTCTTGGTCGAAGATGGGTCTCTTGTCTCACAAACAAGGGTGTCTCATATACCAATTTCGATAATAGTAAAAATAAAAATAAATTTAAAAGCAGACCACACAATCAGTCACCAACATTTAGTGGTATTAACTGCAAATTATCCCTTTTGCCATAAAGTTGCTTTCAACTCAACTCAATGTAAAGAACATAATTTATGAAATCATGAAATACCATTAATATGGTGTAAATTTTGGAAATTATGAAATATCCTTAAGATGTTGTGAATTGAGTTTATGAAATCATGAAATATCCTCAACAATGGTTAAATTTGACAAGTATTTACGAACTTTTCTCTTATTTAAATTTACTGGCATTTTTAAAATCTACACGTTATTAATGACAAATGTGGTGGCATGGTGGCATGGTGGCTCTGGATCCAACATTGGAATGTAGATTATTGCTTTGTGGGGGTTGCTATGGTTTGCACAACACAAGAAAATAAGCTCATTGAATATCTATGGGGACCCTAAGGCTCTTATTGATGGTATCAAGGGAACTACATGATTCTTTCCCCCCTTTCTTCTGGGTTGGCTTAGGAGGATCAAGCACATTCTGGGATCTCTCTCTGCATATACCATCTTCCATGTATACCGGGAATGTAACATGGTGGCTGACAGTCTTTCAACGATTGGCCTTGGCATATCCTCTGGTTTCTTGCACTATCAATACAAGGTTGACTACTCAATATTGCCTACCATGAATCGCTTCGATACTTTGCATCAGGACTTTACATGGGATTTATAGTTTATGATATTCTCCAATCTTTTCTATTTTTCTTTATTTTGCATCTTCAATTTTGCTTTATTTACATCCACTTTACATTACATTCAGTTACAACAGATATGGCCCATAGTAGTGATGTGGCCTTGACAACTCATGACACAACTTGACATGACATTGCTGACATGTACTGGTTGGCTGTGGTGTCCATATCAAGTTTTTGCGTTGCTAAATGATGGATGTACTCTCATTTGACGTCTCAATTAGCAACAGCCACCCTCAAGCCATGCATGATCTGGTTCAAGCTTCAAAATACTCCCTGATGGACCAAGGCCCTGCACTAAACGAACGAAGACAGAGAAGTTGGAATTCAACCAGTGTGTCTCCAAGTGTTGTAGCAGTTGTAGCACCCTCCAAAATTTTGGCCTATACTCAAATTTTGAAGCCTACTATGGATCCTGTGATTGATTGTTCCTTAGTCACTTATTTGGTATGCTAACTATCTCAAGCTTCCCTCTTTGGTATTAAGAGTCGTTCATGCTTTTATCTTTCTATATCATGTTTCATCTTTAGCCATGGGATTATTGCTCGTCATGCAAAGGGAATGTTTGTTTTGCTTCAAGGGGAAATCTTATGAGAATGGGTTTTCCTCACCACATAGACATGTTTCACACTCACCTCACACGCTAACTGTTCAATAAGCCTAGCCTCCCTTAGCATTCAAAATTGCATAATGGGTTTCCTCCACTGTCCTTCCCTTAGTCGGAACCTGTAGAAATTCCCACTGTAGATCAACATATTATGCAATATACTAAAGCAAAATACTTGATCTATTTCCGCAAACAAACTTGCAGAAGCTTAATCGATTATGAGTAAGATCAAATAGAACACATATAATAGAGAATGAGAAGTCAATCACACATGAACATAGAAGAATACTCTGGGGAAAGCCTCAGCTAAAAACCCCGATCTCTGTATTATCATGCAAGTGGAAATATGTTCATATTACACAAAGCTTTAGCTCACAAGCTATCCAGCTCTTAGCACAACCCCTCAATACAGTACACAAACTGAATAGACACAACATATGTCTTCCTCCAATCCTCCAAGCCTCCTATTTCCTTGTGCAATTTTTGTTGGGGTCCAATGCTGCCACTTATGTGAATTGGCCTCATCACACACTCATCAAACTTAGAAGTAATTGCGCAATCTCCAAGGAATGAATTCCTTCTGCATACAAGATAGAGCAATGATCAGATGAGCTAATTGAGACGTCAAATTCTCAGTTTGCAATGAACAAAGTAAAATCCATATGAACAATCTTGTGAATGCTCTGAAAAATCAAACCAAGTTCTTTGTGAGCTAGATATAATGGACCACCTTGCTGTAACAAGTGACTAATTGCACAAGCATCATAGTCATCACGAGAATTTAAGAAGGATGTTGGTGTAATGAATGCGTGAAATTAGTTGAGGCATGGAAAATGGAGATGAACTTGATTTGTGTGACAACTTGTGTGTTCATTGTCACATTGGAAGATTTCTTGTGTGATGAGAGGACAAATTTGCAGTACAAGGTTTGCAAGAAGACCGAGGAGCTGACCATGAAGGGGGGAATTTGATAAGTATGATTGCAGATAAAGATAGTCTTTGAGATGATCAAATTCACAATTCCATGACTTCGTGAGAGACAAACATTCCCAATCCGAGTTTGACATGAGATAATTGCATGAAGATGGATACACTGTAACAAATTCATGAATTCAATTATAGTTGAAAATTTGAAAATTTGAGAGATTACACCTGGAATACAAAACATTTTTCACATAGGAATTCATATTGAGTGCAACCATGTAGATAGACAGATTATGCGTGAGAAAGCACATCTGATTTGGTTTGGGGAGCTTACCAGAGTCGTGTGGTCTTGCCATAACCATCAATGGACGTTGAAGTGCTTCGACTCCATGGCATGTCCTGAAACTTTGCAGAATTGCAAAATCACATTTTGAAGCTTGAACTAGATCATCCATGGCTTGAGGGTGGTTGTTGCTCCTAATTTCAAAACTACTTTCTGGATGACAACCATCTCTATCACAAGTTTCAACAACAATCAGATTGCTCAATTGAAGAGCTCTCTGATGGTATGTCCAAAGATAAATGAATTGGTGACCCCGCGTGAACAAGATGATTTGACGAGTTGTCTTCATGAAACATAAGGGATGACGAGGGGTGTGAAGAGTCCTATGCAATTAGTCTGATTTCATTTTTATCATGGAAAACCTCAATTTTATCATTAATAATAGAAATTTTTTATCCTTCTTAACTAATTATGCATTCAAACTATTTCATTGAAAATTGTGAATCATAGTGTTGATCATCATGTTCATCTTTACTCCCTAAAGTGAGTCATATTGGACTTCTATGACCATTGAATCTGGTCAAGCAAAACACATTGACTTGATACTAAATATGTAAGTTTTAATCTTTTGAGCTAGTTTAGATTTCTATATTACAATTGTGTTTTCTTAATTTTTTTCATATTTTTTTCAAGGATTCATCTAGTTTGATTAGAATATATATTAATGAACTATATTTATTATGTGTAGAATGTTTGTTCAACAGGAGCGTTGTAGCTAGAGGAGAGGAGGAAAAGTGTAATTGTGAATCCATATTATCTGCAACCATATGACATGAATTTCATAATAACCTATGTAAGCATACATACCTCATCTTTCCTTTCAGTCATTCAGACTTCCTGTAGCAGCTTCCTTTGAATGAAAGAGCTTTATCCTGCTTCACTATTATGTCATCATACCATCATCCCTTGAATCCCATGAGTTGGAATTCTTGATGAAACACTTGCTTTCTTTCTAAATTGGTGAATCCTCTGATAAGGATTCCATCAGAGAAACTTGAGGATATTTCATATCCTCACACAGAATATGTTTCCTTATAGACTATTGTATGATGATCCCAGTCATTGATGACCTCTACTTCTTTCTATAAGTATCCCTTGAGATTTTAATGAGGTTTCCAAGAGCTCCTTTTTCTTGGAATAAGTAGAATATATCCCAGACATTCTTTTTGCTTCCCCTGTCACGAGCTCTTATTTCTAATGCTTTTATCACGATGTTATTTTCTAATCTGATGCATCCTATTTTATTTACAGTGTATCGTATCTAAAAATTACAAGTGGAAAGTGCATTCTAGTGAAGATGATCATCTCAGTCATAGTAGAGATCTTTTACTTCTTCCTTCTTAAGCTTCTTTGTCTCAGGTTCTTTCACTTCCTCAGTAATATGGGCTTCTTCCCTATCCCTCTTGTCCTTCTTATGTTAAAGACAATCTCTTCTATAGTGCCCAAGTTCCTGACATCCATAGCATCTTATCTTAGCCATTTTCTTCTTTTTCTTTGGAGGACCAAACTTTCCAAATTTCCCTTTTCTTCTTGTCACTAAGTGATCCCTTCTATCTGATATTTTGTCACTTTCTTTCTTCAACCTTTCTTCTTCTACCTTGCAGAGAGACCATAATTTGATGAATGGGATAGATTCCTCTTCCTTAGTAGATATGAGGTTACCTTGTTCATCAATCAATGCATTTAGAATAACGAAGATCATTTCTTTATCATATACCATCGTTCCTAGATCCACAATTGACTTTTATTTGAAATGGTTTTGAAAGGCATGCTGATATCCCTTCATCCTTTGACTTCAATTTATATAGATAAAATCTAAGTGATATGGTCTTTTCTATCGTGCTTTCAGAGAAACGTTCTACTCGCTTATCATATATTCATTTAGATGTCTCCAACCCAGCTACATAGGAATTGAGAGGATCTTTAACAGATTCCTTAAGAATCTTTTAATCCTTTAGATCCCTTTCCATGTATCGAGATAATGCTTGTTCTTCGGATGGCTTGGATACCTTTCCATGGACATGATCAATGACTTCATTTACTTTGAGGACTATGTCTATCCTTCTTTTCCATACAAGGAAGTTTGATATCCCAACCAGCTTATGGTTCTCCTTGAAACATGAAGTCATATTTACTAGATTAGATTATAAGAAAAAGCTACTTACTTGAGAAGATAGAATCTTCAACTTGATAATGATGATGAATTTGTTGCTTTAAATGATCCTTTTAAGTAGGTTCTTATTTCGACAAGGAAAGTCTACCTTCTTTGTCTTTCGATCTAACCTTCCCTGGTTTTGAAGAGCTTCCACTCTTTTGATGATGTATGGTGATGATCTCATAGGTGCTTCTAGGGTTTTAGTCTTTCTTCCTTACTTCTTGAAGATAATTTCAAGACTATTTGCTAGAGTATATTTCTTTGATCTAGGGGTTTTCTATGATGAAGATCTTTATTTCTTGCTTGGTGTTCTTTGATTTACTTTGATCCTTCTTTGAAGCTTGAGTCTTGTGTGTCTAATTGCTTGAATGCCCCTTCTTGACTTCAACACCTTAGCTTTGATTCCATGTTGAGAAATCTAGGGCATGAATAGTTAAAAGGTTTCTCAGCTTGATAATTTCTTGTGATATACTTTTACTTCTTAGCTTATAGTATTTTCTTCGTTATGTTATTATTGTGTTCTTTTCATCAATATAATTACCACTATGCACAATAAAAGACAAGTGACATAGTATGTAGGCTTATCAGCCAGGGCCAAAACGTCTCATTTCTTGAGAGGAAAACCCGATAAAAAATTCTTCTTCTAGATCTGCAATTGATGAGTACCAAGACCATGACAAAAGCCCTTGACTCTAGTATCCTCCCAAGAACCTTGTCACCAACCTTGATGCTCTTCATCTTCCCTTTCTTGACTTTCTTCTTGATCTTGAACTACTCTCCTCGACTCCTTCTAGAGAAAATCAGTCTCTATCGTTCATGCTGCTTCCTCTCATCTTCTCCTAGAGAATCTCAGTCTCTAGTCTCTAGCTTGGTTACCCAGAATAAGTATCCCAAAAGAATCCTTCCTTTGCTGACCCCAGAAGAAACTCTCCTTCGCTAACTCCAAAAGAAACTTCTCCTTCGCTATGCCTAGAGGCAAATTCTTCTTCACTTGCCTAGAAGAAACTCTCCTTTTAGTGCCCAGAAGAAACTCTCATTATTACTTCTTCGCACTTCTCTTTGTAACCTTCTCCTTTGTACATCTTCACCGAATGCTTGTCAAGTTGCTTGCCTTTAAGTGAGGCCGAGTGTTTCTATTTATACACCTCAACACATGTCATTTAGGCCGACATAATCACTAGAGGTTATGTTGACTTCTTCTAGCAAGTTCTTCCATCATTGTAGGACGACTTTAAGAGGATAAGCAACAAGGTCTTGGAGGATAGTTTACATAGACAAGTTTGACCTTTTAGAAAGTGTAACATGACTTCATTACATGACAATGACTCTAACATTTTATAACTAGATTGCAAATAATTCCTAAAGACTCTCAATGGGAGTCTTGACTCAAAAATAAAATCTCTGGCTTATGAAACCCATGATGTAAGCATTACAATATTTATTTTTTTTCTTTACATCTAATTACATAAAATACTATTACATGTCATTATGAAAACCCACCCTAATTACACCTTTTAATATCTTCTTCCCTCAAATATCTAAAATAATTTTTTTATTAAAATAATAGTATCATATATATATATATAACCATCATAAAAAAATTCCAAGAGTGCCCATCAAATCCTTAAGATGGTGTCAAGTGAGTTAAGGGAGGTTGGGCAAGTAAATATATCCAAAAATCTTACAATAATAAAAACAATTTTAAAATTGGATCACAGAGTGTAGCCCACAACATTTGGTGGTAATAATTACAAATTTTCCTTTTGTCATAAATATAATAACTTAGTTCAACGTACAAGAACATTTTTATGAAAAGGTACAAAATATAATGACTTTAGTGAACATAACTTATGAAAAATTAAAAAATACAAAGAGTTTAGTTCGAGAGAGTTAGTTTTTGAATTTTATAATTTTAAATTAAATAATTTATTTTATAAATAAAAAGTAAGAAGATGTATTGATAATACAATGAAAATTTATTTAGTAAAATTTTAAGCTTAGAAATAGAACTCAATTTTAATACATTAATTAAAAAAAAATGAATTTTGACATGAGTTTAAAAGTTTCATGAAGTTTCCAAATAAGATCTTATGCAACACCTTAAAAGTTTCTAAAACTTACTAATTAAATGAATAATAGACATGTGAAATTGAAAGGGTATATTATAAAGTAAATAGAGGAAATATGAGCATATACATGTTATTGATTGAAAACATTTTTAATCAATGGACGAGTTTAATTGTGAGACACAATGTTTTTTTGGTCGGAATTTTGTAATACAATTTTAAGTAAGATACATTATTTTTCTATCCATTAGTCTTCAAGTCGTTATTAACATGTTTTCCAATAGGTGGTCTTAACCTTCCCAACGGGAAGCCAAATATTTTTTACCACCTACCTATAGAATAATTGTTCAAAAATTCTAACAACATTAACAAATTTAGCATAATACGAATATGTACTATCAAATTACAAAACAAAGGGCTATAAACATGCATGTTTGAAGTTAAGAGTTTGATGAGATGACTGGTGTTGGATCCTTGGCACTACATTCTAGTAGAGTAGAGATATCAAAAATACATAGATTGTGACACTCAATATGATCCAACTTAGCATCCATTTGTTCAAGACATACATGTTGGTTTTACTGAAAGTAGTTAACATCTTCAAGGTTGTCAAAGATATTGTATCTTTCTGCATAGTTTTCAGTTAAAACCTTGCCCAACAAAGTTTTCATTTGTCAATATAGAGAAAACACCTTGAAATATTAATTTTCCTTCCCCTGGTATAACTAAGGTCGGCAAGCCATTGTCCAACTTTTTCCATGATCTTTGAGTATGAGAAGGCCTATCTTTCTCTAGTTGTCAGGGTTTCCAATTGGCGAATTTCATCATGAGTATTTGAGGGGACAACCAAATGAAAAGTAGCAGCAGCCTCCTGGGCTCGCTAGGTTACGAGCCCTGGGGGTCACGACCCCCCCCCCGCCCCCAACACGCTAACTTCTCATTTGTTGATGTTTCATGGTGTCAGACAAGTTTATCTTACTACTTCTAGCACAAAAGTTGATAGTTACGAAGGAATGAATGACTAGATAAAACACAGACAATACCTTTGACAAAATCAAGATGGTGTAGCCCTCGAGGGATATGACCTGACTCCGAAATAGGAATAACCAACAACAATTAATAAGGCAAGATTGGTAAATCTAGAGACAAGGAATTGGAAAAGAAAGACCATCCCAGTGCTAAGACTAAACCCCACTGTTATGAATGCCCTGAAGATACAATTTCAGTGCCAACACTAGTATCCAACTCCAGAGGTCAAAACCATAAGCCAATACCTAAAAGCAAGAAAAATACAACCAACAAGATGATAATTAAAAGAGGGATTTAGAGTTACTAAAATTTTGGTGAATTCATCGCATCGAGAATACCTATGTGGCAACTATGTTGATACCACTCGAGTTGTTGTGGCCCTCTACCAAAAAATTCCAGTTCTCCTAGTGGACTTTCTTTTCCCCAAAACCGCAGTAACAACATCCAAATATCTCACGCACAATCCACACTTAGTGTCACTCATTTTATAGGTTTCTCCACAGGCTCTCCCAGGAATGGCAACCAATTATGCCCTCAACTTGGTTGAGTTCAGTTGCTTTTTCCTTATAGCGCTCCAATTCCACTGTTCTTGCCTCCCTCCTTTCCTTGTCAGGTTTCCACATGCCATGGGTGGTGAGGTATCTATTGCTCGCTTTCTAAAGCATGCATGGCCACCCCCATCATTTAATATGTTCCTCTCCACGGGGTGGAAACCACGACCCCCAAATCCACCATCCACCTTGATTATCACCCCCATCGAGGAATAATAGTATTTTAATCTTAATTATAATAAAATAATAATAAACTTAAGCCTCGAGGGTTAGCACAGTTGGGTGAGTCCCAATCATTAAACAACCTCTAGTATTGAGAGGTCACACGTTCAATTCTCTCGACACTCTTGGGATCAACCTCCATGGTTGAGTTGATGAGAATTGATCCTTTCAAGTAGATCTCCCTGATACAAATATTTTGTGGACTTCATGATCATCAATCTTTGTAGATATTTTAACTATTGCAGCCCCAACCCAATTTTAAGTTTTTGTAAGTGGTTTAATGCTCAAACCAAACCTAACATGTAGCTTATATAAATATTAAAATTGAATGCAACTCAAAACACGATAGACTAGTTGATTGGTGGTTGTCATTGATGTCAACCCAAGCAACAATAGGGGCTACCTAGACCTTTCATGGGAAATTTGACTTGAAAAATTACTCCATTTTGAGTCAAGGATATTCTATATGGGTTCTACTTGTCGATATGTTTCCGTTGATATATGGCACGCAAAGTAATTGTTCATGGTTTGAGAGATATTGATGTTTGAAGATAGTAACCCCAGTTAGTGGGCTAAAACCCTATGGGGTTGTGGCATGGAACTCATAATTGGTTGTGGTCATTAAATAGTAAATAATTAATAATAATAAAATTCTCCTAAAATCCATCCAACGTTCACTTTTTGAGGACCCTCTCAACTCAAGACCCTCATATCCTCCTCTAGTAAGGATTTTGTGGATTCAAACAAATGATCGTGGCATTTTTTCTATAACTTTTTTTATGCGAAGAATCAGAATATGAAATTAAAATCCATTTGAAACAAAAGCTTGATGAACCTCATGATAGAATTTCACATCTTGATTCACTATCTTTTCGGATATATGATCTGAGGAAGTTAGGGTTTTTGCAGGCTCCTGAATTCCACGTCAAACATGTGACATTGGGAAAATCATCATAACTTTCTCTTTGAGAATTGGATTCAAATTTTGTAAATAGTCATAGAAATAGGATGAATGGTAGTTTGTTGATTATCATTTTCAAGTCCAAAGGTCACAAAAGTGACACGTGGAACTTCTTACAAGTTCGCTCTACTGAACAAGTCTATAATTAGGTCATCGTGGGAGATTGGGCATAACTCTTACTTGAGGAATCCAATATTTATCAAACCTATGGGGTTGGAAAGAGGACTCATAGGGATATCATAGGATGAAATTTCAGACCTTGGAGATTTGAAATTAGATAGATACAACAGATTCAATATCGAGATTCTAGAAGGCAAGAAAAAGCATGCATTCAAGGATCACTGCAGTAAGGACCACACATCAACAGTTAAGGGTAAGTCTCCTACAAGTCTCCTACAACAAGGTATGTATGACTAGTGTTTACATTTGAAATATGAGTATCATCTCTGACATATGTTTTTTCACGACAACGTAAGTACATATAGGGTCTCGGTTATATCTCTATGTCTCTATCTGTCACAATTAGTTTTGATACCACATTTCGGATGTCTTATTCTTGATACTACACATTTGATGCTACATATTCTTGTTGCTGACCAAGTCTGCTAAATATATATGATGTTCTGAGTTCATGTTACTAGTCTTGTCATAGTTGATAGAATGGTCTCTATTGTTGTACTTAGAACTTGGTCCATCACAGGTCTAGCGTCTTTCATCAATTTTTATTGTAAATATCTTTAGGTTAGTTTTGGATATAGTCTTGCATAGAGTCCAAGCCTATATCAAAAGTGGGAATCTTTGTATACTTCTACAACGAGTCAACAAAAAAAGTGATAAGCACACTTCAGGTATGCATTGTAATTTTAATTTGTATTTATTCGTTATTACGTACTTACATGTGTTTTATAGGCAGAGGTAAGTTGAAGGGTATTTTGCTTTATTTTGGGATTGGTTTCGCCAGGAAACTTTTGCATGCAGGTAGAAGAAGATTCAAGTAAAACTTCAAGAAGAATTCAAGAGCAGAAGTATCAAATCAAAGGAAGCATTGCAGCGGGACATCCTTTGAATACATGATAACCATCCATATATTGTGAAGAAGTGTCAAGGCGAAGAGTCATCATTGTAAAGTTGTAAAAGAGTGATTTGTAAAAGTGTCATCATTGGGAGTTATTATTGTAAAAGAATCAAGCTACCTAGAGTCAAAAAGGCATTATTGGGAGGTATAGGAGTCTATGTTGGGATGATTTCATGGTTGGGTTGCAAGTCATAGTGTGATTGTTCGACCAAAACCATTGTAAATCATATTGTATTGTGGATATTTGTCCCTGTTACGAGAATCCACACTCTTGTCTCATTTCAGTCATTATAGGGTGGCAGGGAGGTGCTACGGAGGTGCATGAAGTCGTCTACAGGTTGGAGCCTGTGAACACTTCAGGGAGGTAGGGTGGTGCTAGGGCGAGTTGTGGCTTGCTAGGATGTTGGGGCATCCATTTAGTTGATTACTGAAGAAACCAGGGTGTTGGGGCATCCTTCTAGTGGGAGTCGGAGAAGAATGCTTTTATAGAATTTTAGGAAGTTGTTTCTTTCAATTCAGTTGGGGCTGAAGATTAAATAATTTATTAGAAAATCATTCGCTGGTTTTTGAACCAGAGGGGGTTTTCCACCTAAAATTCTTGTGTCCATTGTGTTCTTTTATTTACTGTTATTACTGCATAAACATGAATAATAATTGGAGATTAACTAATGCTTTGAAAATATTTAACAGTGATAATTGTTAAGGAATATTGGTTCAACCCCCCTCAGTATTTCCAACCAATTGTATTAGAGCTTGGTTCCTTCAGTAACAACTTAACCATTGGAAGTAAATTTTAAGAGCATAGAGATGGGAATGTCAAAGAAGCAGGTTACAAGGATTTCAAAGGAAGGTACAAGAACAACAAAATTTGAATAAAGTGAGTATTGTGTACCAACCACTGATTTTGATGCAGATAATTACTGTATATGGGAAACCAGGATGGAAGTACATTTTCAAGCACATGGAGTATGGGAATCAATTGATTCTAGAGACACATCTACCAATGAATCTAAAAGGTACAATTCAAAGGCCATGAATGTAATTTTGAATGTTTTTCCAAATTCTATGAAAGCAAAAGTTGGTCAATGTTCAATAGCTAAATCTCTCTAGGAAAAAATTCATAATCTCTATTCAACAAAGAAATTAGGTCAAGATGTTACTGAAAATTTAGTTCCTTTTTATTATGATGAAGAAATGGGATAAACGAGTAAAACATAGTTTTGAAATAAAGTGATCAAGGTGATAAAGGAACTCAAAAGTCAAGAGGAAAAGACAAGCCTTTTGGAAGAAAATTGAAGATGAAAAAAAGACTCATCAAAGAAAATGAAGAGTCTGAGAAGATGATTAGTAGCCTTAGAACTCAATTGGAATAAATCAAGAATACAATGACATGAGACCTCAAGAGAGAAGTCCAATAGAAGCAACAAGAACTCGACACAACGTTTGCAGAGATTAGCAGGATCAAACAACATATGGAGGAAGTAGAAATTGAAAGGAAGGAATCTAATCAAAGATACATATCCACTATTGACAAAAGAAAAAGGAATTAGAAACATCCTTAGTAGAAATAAGTAGGATCAATATTGAAAATGAGAAGCAGAAGGAACAGATACAGGTTCTCAACAGATAAATAGAGAAGACTACTCTTTTCAAGCTACAGGTTGGGGAGGCACAAAAAAGAATGAAGATCTTGAAAAGTTGGTTTCAAGAAGATCTTTCTCAAAAGAAAGAAGAACTTGATGCAACCCGTGATGAGATCAGCAAACTCAAGGGATCGAAAAAAGAACACTTACAAGATAAGACAAATGAAGAAGCAAAAATGAAGGCAATTAAAGATGGTAAAGCTCCAGTTGATGAAGGTACAACCTCCACATCTTTGCAAGATGATTCTGAGAAGGAAGTTGATCAAAGTGAAGAGCCAAAGAAGAGTGTTGCAACTCCAAAGAACAAGGCCAAAGCAATCAAGGACAAAGGACCACAAAAAACTACAACATTGCCTCCAAAGAAGAATTAAAAATCTTCCAGTTATGTTCATTATTTAATGGTTATTGTTTTTCATGCGCTAACTATGGACATATGGCCAAGGATTGTAAAGTTATTGATAGGTACAACTATCAAGGACCATCACATCTGAAATGACCATTCAAGTACCGTGCACATTTATTTAATGGTTATTGATTTTTATGTGCTAATTATGGACACATGGCTAGGGTTGTGAAGTTTCTGACATGTCCAATCATTTATGCAAAACTCTAGAAGCAATTTTGCAGGATCACAAGACAGGTTCCACGATAATTTTGTTCGAAGAGAATACATGCTAGATGGGCCAAACATTGAATGTTTCAAATGCCATAACTATGGCCATAGCACTCACGGTCGCAGATATCAGATGGAATCACCTATGGACAACATTGAATGCTTCAAGTGTCATAACTATGGGAACATGGCTTGAGATTGCAGGAATAAGAAGTTCTGGAAAAGGAAACAGGTACATGAAGACAAAGTATATAACAAGGTTTCAACATTTATGCTTTCAAGATTTGTAAAAGAAAAAGGTCATAAGGAATTAGCAGTTGGTTCAGATAATGACTCAAGTTAAGACGGTCCATTAGGTGACTGACTATTTTGAACAATATGGGTTGTTGACTCCTTAATGTTTGTAGAGGAGGAGTCTATGCAATAGTATATAGCACAAGTTTACGATTGACAAGAAGGTAGTTTGAACAATATGGCAGTTTCATTACAAGTTTAGGGGGAGTAAAATAGTTGAAGGATTACAGGTTACCAGGAACAAGGCAAGATTAGTCTGTAAAGGATATTCACAGGTTAGAAGAATTGATTTTGAAGAAAATTTACTCCCGTTGCTAGAATGGAAGCTATCAGGATGTTTCTCGCTTGTGCTTTCTCGAGAAAAATCAAGGTCTACCAAATGAATGTTAAGATAGTTTTTCTAAATGGTGAACTGGAGGAAGAAGTTTACATTGAACAACTTGAAGGTTTTCTACTCTCTGACAAAGAAGCTTACGTCTGCAGATTAAAGAAGGATCTAGTCTCAAGAAAGCTCCTAGGGCTTGGTATGCTCATCTTGACGGATATCTGCGTCAACAGGGATTCAAGAAAGGAAGTGCTAACAACAATCTTTATGTGAATGTGGATCGATATAACCTAGCAATTATCGAAGTATATGTGGATGATATAATCTTTGGAAGTAATGATGACAGATTAAGTAAAGACTTTGCCACAAAAATGCAAAGTGAGTTTGAAATGTCTATGATTGGCAAACTAACATACATTTTAGGGCTTTAGATTTCTCAGCATGATAAAGGAATATTCATATATCAAACCAAGTACATGAAAGAAGTGCTCAAGAAATTCCAGATGGAAGATTGCAAGCCAGTCCTTACCGCCATGGTAACATGTTGCAATGTTAGATCTAAGACTTTTGTGATCCATAATGTAGAGAACAATATTTTGGATTAATCACATTGTAAGGATTGGGTCGATGTTTCAAACCAACTAATGTGGTCCATCCTCAGGACAAGGTGAGAAACCAATCGATCTGAGAGAATAAATAGCAGGGATGCATCAATGTTCAGGGTAAGCCGTTCAAAATTAGCCGTTGGTGAAATAAAATTATTTAGGAATATGTGATGAAAAGTTTATTAAATTAACTAATATTTCGTAAAAAATAGTTGTTATGTAATAATTAATTATTTAATATTGAATTTGTAAATAATTTATCATTTTAAATAATAAAATAACTTATTTACATAATATTATTAGTTAGGGTTGACCTATTCAATGTGAATTAGGTATAAGACTAGCCGTTATCATGAAATAATAATAATCTTAAAAATAATTAATATATTTATCAATTAAAATGCTAATATTATCTAAGCATAATTTATTTATATAATATTAATATTATTAAAAAATTACAATATAATATTTGGTTGAAAATTAGTTGTTATGTAATGAATTAGTTAGTAATAATATTAAAAATAATTTATTTACCAATTCAAATAATAATATTATCTATGAATAATTTATTTATATAATACTATTAGTTAGGGTTGACTTATTCAAATTAAGCTTAGAAAATTCGTCAAAGGATGTGGACCAAAGGCTGTATAGATCCATGATTGGTAGTCTCTTATATGTGACAACCTCCCGGCCTGATGTGATGTAGGTAGTTGGAAAAGTAGCAAGATTCCAAGCAGCACAAAAAGAATCTCATATTATTTCCGTCAAAAGATTTCTTCGATATCTTAAGGGCACAATAGAATATGGTCTATGGTATGCCAAAGGAAATGATCTAATCATCCAAGCTTATACAGATGCAGATTGGGCAGGAAGTGTTGATGATCGTAAAGTACGAGTGGTGCAACATTCTATCTAGGTGGTTGCCTTGTTTCATGCTTAAGTAAAAAGCAGTCTTCAATCTCGTTATCCACAACAGAAGCAGAATATGTCACTGTAGCAGCGTGTTGTACTCAAGTTCTTTGGATGAAGCAAACTTTGCAAGATCTTCAAGTCAAGTTCGATGAGCCTATTCCCATCTTTTGCGATAGCACTAGCACCATAAGTATCTCCAAGAATCCTGTGATGCATCCCAAAACGAAGCACATTCCAATTAAATATCATTTCGTTAGAGAGTAGGTCGCTGAAAAGAATATCAAGCTTGAATATGTTGGCACAAAGGAACAAATTTCTAACATCTTCACTAAACCATTACCTCATGAAGCATTTCAGTATCTTCGCCAAAAGCTTGGGATTATCATAATTTTTCATTAGACTCTTTCTCTTATCTACTCGAGTAGAAAGGGAGAGTGGAGGTGTGTACAGGTCCGCAAGATGGTTGTTTGTCACGGATAGTTACCCTTTGCCATTGATGACAAAGGGGGAGAGAAGGAAGTAGGAAGAGGTGTCATGATCGCAAGGGGGAGTACTTGTGTTGCCATCAATGCCAAAGGGGGAGATTGTTGATCAGTGGTTGTCATTGATGTCAACCCAAGCAGCACCAGGGGCTACCCTGATCTTGCATGGGAATTTTGACTTGAAAAATTACTATGTTCTGAGTCAAGGATCTTCTAGATGGATTCCACTCATCGAGATATTTCCGTTCATATATGGCATTCCAAGTAATTTGTCACGGTTTGAGATATATTCATGTTTGAAGAAAGTAACCCCAGTTAGTGGGCTAAAACCTTATGGGGTTGTGGCATGGCACTCATAATTGGTTGTGGTCATTAAATAGTAAATTATTAATACAAAAAATTTCTCCTAAACTCCCACCAACGTTCACTTGTTGAGGACCCTCTCAACTCAAGACATTCATATAAATAATGACCCTCATATCCTCCTCTAGTAGGGATTTTGTGGCTTCAAATAGATCATCGTGGGATTGTCGCTATAACTTTTTTTTGCGAAGCTTCAGAAGCTGAAATTAAAACCCATTTGAGCCGAAATGTTGATGAACCTTGTGACCAAATTTCAGATCTTGTTTCACTATATTTTCAGATATATGATCTGAGGAATTTAGGGTTTTTGTTGGCTCCTAAATTCCATGTCAAACAGGTGACATTGAGAAAATCGTCATAACTTTTTCTTTGAGTATTGGATTAAAATTTCTTAAATAGTCACAGAAAGAGGACAGATGGTAGTTTGTTGAGTAGCATTTTCAGGGTTGAAGGTCACAGCAGTGACACATGACACTTCGTACAATTCTGCTCTACAGAACTAGTCTGTAATCAAGTTGTCGTGGGAGATTGGGCATAACTCTTTCTTGAAGAATCCAAACTTGATCAGAACTAAGGGGTTGGAACGAGGAGTCAGAGGGATATTATAGGAAGAAATTTCAAACCCTAGATATCTGAAATTACATAGATGCAACATATTCAATATCGAGCTCCTAGAAGGCAAGAAAAAACATGCATTCAAGGATAATTGCAGTAAGGACCACACATCAACAATCAAGGGTAAGTCTCCTACAGCAAGGTATGTATGATTAGTGTTTACATTTGAAATATGAGTATCATCTCTGACATATATTTTTGCATGTAAACATAAGTACATATAGGGTCTCAGTTATATCTCTATGTCTCTATATGTCATAGTTAGTTTTGATACCACATTTCATATGTCATATTCTTGGTACTACACATTTGATGCTACATATTCTTGATGCTACAACAAGTCTGTTAAATCTATATGATGTTGTAAGTTCATGTTACTTGCCTTGTCATAGTTTATAGAATGGTCTCTATTGTTGTACTTAGAACTTGGTCCATCACAATTCTAGGGTTTGTTATCAGTTTTTATTGTATATATCTTTAGGTCACTTTTGGATATAGTCTTGCATAGAGTCCAAGCCTATATCAAGAGTGAGAGTCTTTGTCTACTGCTGCAACAATTCAACAACAAAAGTGACAAGCACACTTCAGGTACGCATTGTAATTTATTCATTATTATGCACTTATATGTGTTTTTCAGGCAGAGGTAAGTTGAAGGGTATTTTGTTTTGTTTTGGGATTGATTTTGCTGGGAAAATTTTGCATGCAAGTAGAAAAAGATTCAAGTATAACTTCAAGCAAGAATTCAAGAGCAGAAGTATCAAATCAAAGGAAGCATTGCAGTGGGACATCCTTTGAAGACATGTCATCCATCTGTATATTGTGAAGAAGTGTCAAGGCTAAGAGTTTTCACTGTAAAGTTGTAAAAGTGTCATCATTAGAAGAGTTATTATTGTAAAAGAGTCAATCTGCCTAAAGTTGAAAAGGCATTATTGGGAGGTATAGGAGTCTATGTTGGGATGATGTCATGGTTGGGTTGCAGGTCATAGTGTGATTGGGTGTTTGGTCAAAATCATTATAAATCATATTGTATCATGGACCATGTTCCCTGGTATGGAATCCACACTCTTATCTCATTTCAGTCATTATAGGGTGGCAAGGAGGTGCTAAGAAGGTGCATGAATTCGCCTACAGGTTGGAGCCTATGAACACTTCATGGTAGTAGGGTGGTGTTAGGGTGAGTTGTGGCTCGCTAGGATGTTGGGGCATCCATTCAATTGATTACTGAAGAAACCAGGGCATTGGGGCATCCTTCTAGTGGGAGATGGAGAAGAATGCTTTTCCAGAATTCTAGGAATTTGTTGCTTTCAATTCAGTTGGAGCTAAGGATTAAATAATTTATTAGAAAAGTGTTCGGTGGTTTTTGACCCGAAGGGGGTTTTCCACCTAAAATTCTTGTGTCTATTGTGTTCTTTTATTTACTATTATTACTGCATAAACATTAACAATAATTGGAGATTAACTAATGATCTGAAAAGATTTAAAAGTGCTAATTGCTAAGGAATATTGATTCACCCCCCCTCTCAGTATTTCCAACACTACTCTACTCTTTTGAAATTTTTAGCTAATACAAGAAATAAATGCAAGCATTCAACACACATGACACTTTTATTTTTGGTCCAATGACCTTGGGAAAACCAGTCTTCAAAGAGGATTTAATATTAGCTTCTCAAGAATTGTTTTATAGAGATAATTAACAAGAAGTATACGTGTCTCTCCCTTGGGAAGACTTCCTTTGATAGTCCACTTTCTCTCCGATCTTTGACCCACAGTTTTAGTTTCTTTCTTTGACTTCCATTCATCCTTTAAAGACTGAAAACTCGAACTTCTAGCAACAATACTCTTCCTAGAAATTCAAGGTTTTGTCGAGACTTTAACTGACCAGATATGCTTGACCTCTACTCTGATATGAAAACAATATGATCCTTGAGTTTGGAGTTGCATGACTCTTGAATGCTACTCTGAATTTATCACTGATCAGCTACAGGTATCCCTTGAAAATAGTGTAGGCTGGTGCATAAAATGCAAGTTTCTTGGAGCATTTATCTTCCATGAAAATCACTCAACAAGACTCTGATTATACCTTGAATAGAGTGCATGTATTCTTTGGTTGCCTCCTTGATTTTCGAGCCCCTTTATTGAGCTTATACTTTACCTCCTAGAAAATCAGGCTTGCTCCTAAAAACTCGAGCCTGCTATAGCATGAATTATTGGCTATAAAAATTTCTCCCTTAACCTTCTCCTCCTCTTCTCCTTGACCCTTCTCTTCTCCAAAACTCTGATGTGAAGAATGAAAGAGAGAAACTTCCTTTTTCCCTTTTGGTCTTCTCAAATGAAGAGAACCCTAACCCTTGAGATCTAATTGCTGAGATTAAATATCAACTCATTAGATCAAGGGTGGAGATCATTTTCTCTTAACCCCTTCTTACTTGTGTTCCCTTCAATTATGAGACTCCTAGTCACGTTTAAGCATTTTTTCTCATAAAGTCCCTTTTAAAACATAAAAGTCACTTTAATAATAAAGTTTAGCTTGTACTTTTCTCATAAAGTCACTTTATAATACTAGTGACATTGATATTTTAAAATGCATAGTACATAACCCATAAAAAGTAACTTTCCTCCATAACATTATTATAACTCATAATGTCACATGACAAAAAGGACATTAAAGTGTCTTCATATGCCAAAAGGATAAATGCACTAGGAAACACCTCTTTGGTACCGTTATTTTCAACACCCCCTCTTACCAAGGAAGGTGTTTCTCACCACTCCCACCATGTCTCTGAAATATGCATGCTTTCCCCTTAGCCATGACTTGGTGAGAATATATGCTACCTATTCATCAATAGATATCCCTGAAACACCATACAAAATAGACCAAGTTGTTCACAAGTTGTAGGATTTTCTATGTAGTGTATTAATTTCTTCAAAAATTAGAGATTTTCCCCTTTCTTCCCACTTATTATTTTAAAATTGACATCATTTTACTTTCCTCCCTTGATTTTCTCCTTGGGTTCACCATGAAAAATTGCTTAGTTACTAATTTACCTCACATCTTCCTCATCCCTTTATTTTCCATTCATTCAATTTTCAAAGTTATAAAATATAATAAAAAGGATATGGAATTGTATCTCAGGTTCTATTAAAACTGCCATCTTATTTTATGAGTTTTCCATTTTCACTTAGACCTTCAATAAATGGAAGCACACCTCAATACAATATGTAGGATCAAACTTTGAGGCTTTGTGAAAATGAACCAATTATTTATTCTTTATATTTCTTGGAGTTTGATGGATTGGGATAGTGGTGGACCATGTTTCTATGCTTTTCCATATAAGTTGTTTGTTTGTCCCATTGTTCCCATGCATTTATTTTTCCAAAGTTATAAAGGATATGAAAATTGTATCTTGGGTGCTATTGTAACTACCATCTTACTTTATGAGTTCTCCATTTTCACATAAGACCTTCAATAAATTGAACCACATCTCAATACAATATGTAGGATCAAACTTTGATGGTTTGTGAAAATGTTCCAATTATTTATTCTATATATTTCTTGAAGTTTAATGGATTGGGTCATAATGGTGGACCATTTTTTGATGCTTTTCTATTTGTCTCTTTGGCCAGCTGTGGTAGAATAATGAAACTACAACTTGTTATATGGTTTCTAGATAGTTAGCTTAGGATTGAATTTTTTCAGTCAAATTACTTAAGATAGTAGTTAGCTTTTTCAACATAAAACTTATTCATATGGTGTTTATGTATAGGGATATGTTCTGTACCTATTCCTTGAGACAAAGAATTCTATCACAATGTCAGGATACATTGATGTGGAAAAGAACAAGAAAACAATTCTTTTATAATTGCAATGTCCATTCCATGATATCCTCTCTTTATTGTTTGATTGTATTTTGAATGTTTCTTTTGATTTTGTTTGTCTTTTAACTATGAAATTGAAAATACTTGGTATCATGTCTATTTAAACAACAACCAAAGCTTGAAGATGAAATTAGTATTACACTTAGCTGATTGAAATCTTTTTAGTTGTTTTGTGTTAAAATATTTTCATGACTATTAGAAAAGTTTAATTTCATGTTTTTATTTGAGCACAAGTTGTTTATATACTTGAACAAGTTCATGTGTTAGATAATGAAAAGTTGTTGTGAATAAAATGACAAGGATTAGACATCACATCTCATATTATTTGTTTTCACAAGTTATCTACTCCCTGAGCTTTTTAGCATGTAACTTAGTTGACATAATTGTGCCTAAGCTTTCCATGAATGTTGAATACTAAGTTACTAAGGTGTTATTTTCTATGATGATGTTTTATTTTCTATGTTTATACAGGTCATCTCGCTACATTGTGGCCATTATCACCCAACTAAAGAAAACTTGTTCGGGTTTCTTACTTTTATGGGGAAAATGGCTTTGACATTGCTGATGTTGAGGTATATGTCGTATAAATTCTTTATAGTCTACTTTAGATTATATTCTATTGTTCATCACATTTCATTTCTTATACTCTACAATGTATCTTATTTTGTTTTCATAAAAGGAACTCAGTATTGATGGTAAGAAGCAGGAATTGAAGAAAGAGGAGAACAATAACACTGGAACGACAAATGCAAAAAGAGAGAGAGAAGAGAACCAGTCTAGTGATATCCTTAGAGCCAATATCTCACATAAGACACACACATAGAGATTGATGGTCAAGTATTCAAAGTTGTTGAATTCACTTGCAATGCCTTAGCAACACAATGATAATGTTTTGAAGTGATGAAACAGTATTTCATGTGTAAATTGTAGTCCAACCAATATTAAGTTGGAAACTCATATTGTAATACTTAACATTTCATATAATATAACTTTTTTGGTTGAAATTATTTATAATTGCACATGGTATTGTTTAGTATTGTAATTAACATATGTAACTTTGTATGACATTGTATGAATTGTTTTTAATTTAGTCGCAAAGTCATATTAATTAATTTATGTTGATTAATAATGAACACATAAAATCAATCTAAAACTACTATATTAGTAGTTTATATTGATTAATGATAAACACAAGTAAAATGAATATACGACTAAATTAATCATTTATAATGATTATTAATAATTGTAAATGAAATGAATATAAACTAGTAAATTAGTTGTTTATACAATGAATATGAAACTACCAAGAAAAGATAAATGATTACTGCAAATAATAAATTTGTGATTACAAATAACGACTAAATTTTCCCTATATATGACTATTAGTAGCTAATTTACAGAATCTTATAACACAACCAAAATTAGTCATATTTTTTTGGTCATTAATTGGTTTCAATTGTTGACTAAATTATAGCTAATTTACAGTATCTTATAACACGGCCAACATTTTGGTCATATTTCTTTTGTCATTAATTGGTTTCTAGGGTGATCATATAGTAATAGTCATTAATTGTGGTAATCAATGACTAAATTAATGACCAAATTTATGAATAAATATACTACTAGACGATGAAATTGAGACAACCAATTAGTGACTAAGCTAAAAATGACTCAAAGTTTGTCGCATTATAAGACACTGTAAATTAGCTACTATTAGTCACTAATTAAAAAATGCTCGTTTATATGCAATTTTTAGTTATTTTATTAGTAACTAATTAGCCATTTTGTATTGGTGATATAACCATAAATATAGAGATGCAGCAGAAAGAACACTTCATTTCATTAATATCAAATATTGAAATATGCTTACAAACAGAATGGAGATAAGACTAGCTCAGGCAATGGTAGCTTATCTCTAAGAAGAGATGTGGCAGCTACATGTCTTTGAACTATGTTACAATGATGCTCGAAAGCCTATTTATTATTGAGAAACAATGGAAAGCCCTAAACATCCAAAATCCTAACCCTAGCAGATGAAGCGCCAAAACTATGGGCCTCTTTTGGGTAAATTAATACATCAAATTCCTGGGGTCGTAAATTTAGGGCCTCAAAACGACTCAAGAAGTTTAGGACCTGAAAAACTACCAAAAATAGTAAATTGTGCTACAATTAAGGAAACTAAAAAATTAAAGAGACAGTGGTGGGGGTCCAAGTGGAATAGGTGGGTGGCCACCAACATCTACCTGGATCAATCCTCCCCACTTAGGAAGTAATAGTCCCCATTGTGTTGACTGCCTCCATGATATGGGGAAACTTCTATTGGTGTGAGTTATTTTGCAATGTCTAATGTGTCAAGTAATGGTGGGAAGCATGGTCGAAGGCGGTCCATATTGAACGCTTGGTGAAAGCCAAAAAATGGGGGAATGTTGCGATTCCAAAGCATTGTTTCCCACAACCTTGGTAATGGTGTAAGGACCATATTGGAGTGGTCTGAGCTTCTGATGGGCTTTGGTAAGGCGTTATTTCTACAAATGCAACCAAACTTTGTCACTCACCTGAAACTTGTGTGGCACCCGATGTTGATCATGTCACTGCTTATACTTGGAATTTGACTTCTCCAAGATGTCATGAACCTATTTATGGATGTGTTCAATAAATATGGTCTCTTTATTAGCCTCAGACAATACATATGTGGATTTTGTCTATATAGTCACATGAGGCATGGCAACATCAATCAGATACAATGGTTGAAATCCCAGACCCACTTGAAAGGGACTGTGACCAGCTGAGCTATGAAGAGCTCTGTTATAACTGTGTTGCACACAGGGGAGAATCTCATCCCAATTTCATGGATGCTTTACCTAACAGTGCAAGGGTACCCCTATGGGTGAGGAGAAGATGTCCCTGTATTCTTCCATGACCGTATCCACCTACTTCTGTTGTGTGGAGGAACCCTTCCTGAGGGCCATGGATGAGGCTACAATCTTCACCTTACTTTGAGAGCGAACCAAAAAGAAAATAAATTTCCTAGTATGGGAGATGATCTTACTACATTTCTTAGCAAAGATCAAAGAGGTGGCAGTAGGTGGGGCTACCTCTAGTATCTTGTATAACTTATTATCCAAAGAAATAATAATAGAGCAAGGTATAGACTTATATATATCATGTCGATTCCACAAGTATGGTTTTCCTAAAATACATCATAAACTTCAAGAGGAGCAACATCACACAGTACCTCATCCGTGAAGGGCTTGACGCTATAAGGAAGGTGTCACTATTGCCTGACTTGGAGACTTCGTCCTTGGTGAAGCCACACGATATTGTACGGCTACGAGTGTGGTGTTGCCGGTAGGCGCAACGGCTTCACAACCTCTGCTAAAATGAGGTTCTTTTGGCTCCCGCTAACGACAAGGAACTATAGCAAAGAACCCTTCAACCACATATGTGAGTGGAAGAGGCATTCCCCTCCTCTGGATCTTCAGGCTCAATCTTCTAGATTTTGGTGGTGGCCACAGTGGCACTAGGCTCCACATTAATGATCTGCTTCCCTTTATCATTCCTCTAGTTGGGTTCTGATTCAAAGTCGGAACATGCATCTGAATCGATAGCCTTTAGCTTGTCCACCAATGACTACTTGGCTCGACACTCACTTGTGTTTTGAGTGGAACTATTATGGAACTCACACCACTTTCCCATGTTCTTCTTTGTTTTCATGGTGTTGTTATTTGCTTGTGACTTTCGTGAGTTATCCTAGGTCACCCTGCCCTTTGCACTGAGGTTTGGGGGCGCCTCTCCCTTGCTTTCGATTCATAGATCTAATGTCTCGCTTTTTCTGTTTAAACTTCTCCTCAATATTGACAACGTTTCAGTATGTTGTGCTGAGTGAGGAGATGTCTAGGAACTCCATCTCATCTTGGATGTATCTAAGTAGGCAGTCACAGTACTTTAGTACCAAATGTTTCTCAAAATCCTTGATACCCAACTTCGTGTTAAGGGTATGAAAAACATTGGTAAAGTCTAACACATCTTTGTCTCTTCCCTATTGCAGCCTGGTCCACTTTATGTATTTATCCTCATAACTCCCAACAAGGTAGCACTGCTCCTTAATGGTGTCCCAGAACGAATTCCAAGTGGGTGCGACCAGAAATAGTGAGTTTGTACTTTCATCCTTTGTCTCATAGTAGGTTTCTCACCAGTCCTTGACATGGGGGCCAACCTTGAGAAGAATAAAAGTAATCTTTTCCTGGCTCAAAAAATCATGAACAAAAAAATATCCTTCTAGCAGATATAACCATTTATCTATGGTGTTTGCATCTATCTGACCCTAAAATATGGGGATTTCAAAGTTAACTTATACCTTAAAGGGTGTGGCACTTCGAAATTAGCTGCTGGAAGGAGATGCTTCGCCCTTGGGTAGTCACTAAAGGATCTGGGCAAAGTTGTCCATTATCGTGTTCCTCTGTCACTCAAGGGCTTCTTCTAGAAAGATTTTGAAAGTATCTCCTACCCCCTCATCTTTCTTCTCTTTCACCATGGGAATTCATCGGGATTTGCAAGGTTGGTCTTGCACAGTTTCGACCAGTTCGAGCCCTAACTCCTTATATCCCCGCCTTGTTGGGAATATGCAAAGTAAAACAAAGAAAGAGTAGACTGCTTTGATACCACTAATCTGAAATTAAACAAGAAAGCAACAAATTAAAGATATAACCATAAATATAGAGATGAAACAAAAATAAAAACTCATTTCATTAATATCAGATATTGAAATATGCTTGCAAACAAAATTGAAATAAGACTAGCCTAGGTGATGGTAGCTTATCTCTTAGAAGAGATGTGGAGGATACATGTCTCTGAACTATGTTACAGTGAGGCTCGAAGGCCAATTTATTATTGAGAAACAATGGAAAAATCTAAACATCCAAAATCCTAACCCTAGTAGATGAAGCACCAAAACTATGGGCCTTGTTTGGGTAAATTGGTACATCAACTTCCCGGAGTCGTAAATTTGGCATACAATCTCTGTTTGATGCACACAATACCTTGTTAGAAATATCTATCCGAGGACTACAACTTTCAACCAACCAACATTAATTTTAAATTCCTATTGGCCCCAGTTTTCACAAAATACGTCGTTTATGGCCTCAAAATGGCTCTGAAATTTCAAGACTCGAAAAACTACCAAAAATAGTAAATTGTGCTATAATTAATGAAAATGAAAAACTAAAAGAGACAGTGGCAGGGGTCCAAGTGGAATAGGGTGGTAGCCACCAACATCCACCTAGATCAAATGGAAATGTCCATATACTTAATTCTAATCTCTTATGAATCTTCCCCTTCAAATAACCAACTCAAGAATGCACTGGCCCTTCAATATCTTGTTGTCTATCAAATATCAACCACTGTAAACTTTTTTCAAGTATATATCAGTCCTTAATAATTCAAAGCATTAACAAGATGCAAGTAATCATACCAAATATTAATGACCAATTTTAGTGCCATATGCAAAGCAACAATGCCACTCTAATGCCACTACTATGATTAGATCAATCACTGAAGGCTCAAATCAAACTTTTGTAGCTTGTATGACTTCACAAAATTGCTCACAATTCAAAATTAAATGCAAGGAAGGGAAACCAATGTTTAAGATTAAAATTTAGTGCCAAATTCAGTTTGAAGATACCATTGTAGTGTCACTATAGAATGAAATCAGACCTATGCAATGAAGATATCAGTCCATTAGAAATCAAATCAATTGCCAAACTAGCAAAGAATGGAAGCCAAAAAACTTATAATTAATCTTGAAATTATTATGTGATTGTTATGAGCGTTTTAAGGGTTACTTTTAGGTGTCAATGTTGTGATTAAGTTTTGTAATGTAGTTCACTTCATATCTTATATATGACAATCACCAAAGAGGCTACAAATGAGACCAAAAAAGGCTTTTGAGGCCTGCAGCCTAGGCTCAAGGGATAGGATGCTTAGATGAGCATGCAAATGGAAACCTTTGAGCCACAAACAAGAATCAAACCCCCATCAAAACTCTGAAAATGTACTTGCACCCACAAATAATTATCCAAGAACATTATATGACAAAGAATTAGCCAAAATTCGCTTGCAGCCTAGTGAGAAAGAGGCCTCCAGGCCTAGAGGGCTAGTTGAAAGGGTAAATGAGATCACCAAGCCCAAACAAAAATGAAAAATCCCTTTCAAATCCTACAACAAATGATTAGTTCAATAGATACACTGGATCGGACTTGTGTATTCCAATTTCTCAATGAAAATTTGCTACCAAACGTTGTCAAAGCATCAATTACGTTGCAAACACAAACGATTAACCCTCAATTCAATTTCAAATGAGATGTTCAAACCTCCAATTCCTTGCATTAGAGCTAGAATCCTCCTTGAAGTTATGTGCTAGGTTTATGATAGTCTCAAAGGCTAGTAGCTAGGTTTTCAAAGTCTCTTAGGCCTGTGGCTAGGGGTCGTAACTTTGGCATATGATCTTCGTTTGACACACATAATACCTCGTTAGAAAGATCTATTTGAAGACTACAAATTACGATTGGATAACAAAAGAATATTTGGTTTTCCCCCATTGTGGAGCCTCTATTCTACACCTACTTATTTACCATTTTCCTCAATCTTTCCTTATCTTTCCTTCACTTTTGCCTCATTTTCACCATAAATCCACCCAGATCATTACATTAGGAGTTATTAAGCATGATCAAGCAATTTTTGCTAATGGATGACTATTTGTTTAGATTTTGACTTACTTGCAGGAATCCCGC
>APFE030944404.1:0-13594 GCA_000404065.3 Pinus taeda
CAAGTTTCAAATTCGTATTCGCTAGTGGTTTTCCAAAAAAAACGTCTTTTAGGGCCTCAAAACAACTCTGGAAGTTGAGGACCCGACCAACTGCCAAAAATAGTAAACTCTGCTACGATTAAGGAAACTGAAAAACTGAAAGAAACAATGGTAGGGGTCCAAGTGGAATAGGCAAGTGGTCACCAATATCCACCTGGATCAGTTAGCAACAAATAAATCGCTTAGACCCTTGACCCCCATCCTTATGGGACCCATTCAAGCTTCTAAGCGGGTTGGATATTGGGAGCAAGAGTGGTACGCAAAAGTTAATATTCAGCGAATTCTTTGACCCTTGACCGATTTTCCATATTTTAAGTTTATAAATAAATCATTGAAAAACCAAGGCCTTATACCTACTCGCCACTGTATGATGACTTCACAGCATGGATCTAGTGAGACAAGACAGATGTCATAATTTCATTGGCTTGCAAAGATGACATGGAGACACAATGGTAGTATGATGTCAACATGATGTGGCCCAATTAGAGTGTGACATGTGGCATGTAGAATAAATATTTTTGTGTGGTCAAGTGGACCAAAAATGGGTGACACGTGGAACCACTCAGTGAGTGACACATGGCATCATTGCAAACATAGTTGAGAACTGGAAGTTAAGTGGCATTATCGTGGCAGTGACACATCACCCTAGAAGAAACTTCCCTTGAAGAAATAAATCTTGGAAGATATTTTGAGAGCCACCAACAATAAATTCTAAGGAATTATTTCTGAGAGAACATGGTGGATAGGAAATATTGGCATAAATTTGATTGGTTCTTGTGTTAAGTAGGTGGTCCCTAGGGTCACATAATCTCGAAATAAATTTCCTTTGGAAGAAACCAGTCACACTCCACTGAGCTTTTTCTGAGAAGACATAAGCCGAGAAACAAAAAAAACAATGGTAGGTGACGTGAAAATTTCCATTCCGAGAATGACATGGTGAAAAGGTAATCCCAACTGAAATTTCTCTGGTTGCGGTGGAATCATGGTGGATTCATAGGAACATCACCTCCGAGGAAATGATCTCGACGATAATCCAAGGCACATCACAAGTTTCTGTTGAGATATTTTATAGCAGTAAAAAAATTCCAAGAGCTTAAGTCCAGTCTAGCACCAGGTTCTGTGACCATGGGATTAGAAGATTGTAATGTTATTTAAGTCCTTAGGGATTAAGAAAAGTGGGACCAGTTAGTGATTATATGCAGTGGTTTTTGTGTTGAGCATTCATGCACCAAAACAGATCTATAGTATTGCTTGTTAGTACCTCGGGCCTATACTAAAGGGCCAACTCCATGAATGAGTTGGCATCATATATTTTTATTTTATGCCATATTTGGGGGTTTGGAAACAAACCAGTAGAACACTAAAGTTTGAAAATCTAGGCATTAATGAATTGGTAGATAGGAATGGAAGAATGGATAAATTTGGAGGTTGGCTCAACAAATTCACTAAATTTGGAGTTAGCCAAAGTTATAAGAAACATTGATAAAACTTGTAAAATTCCATAATGGAGGAAAACAACAGTTAAGCTCATTTTTTCTTATATAAATGGGATATCAGAGATTAAAGACTTATTGTGCACATCAAGAGGACATTCCATAAAGATAAAAAAAAAAAGTTAACGTGATCAAAACCTATGATAAGTGAAAACTAAGGGCAAGTTCGAGAACTACAAATATTAATTAAAATTCTTTGTAAGTTGAATAGAATTTCCAAGATGGTGAGTTGGAAAGGAGTTGGTATGGATTGATGTTTCTAGTGTGTATGGTGGATTGATCAGTGATCAGAGATTGTTGAAGGTGATTTTATGGTGTTTGTGGTGAGTGTTTGAAGAGAGAAATTTATTTGTTTAATGAAAGGAAGTGGCCTTCAAGATGTGAGTTTGAAAATTGTCTGAAAGATGAATCATTGTGGTCAAGCAAGTAGTAACTTGTAGATCGGGGGTTGTAGCTCATTCCAATAATGGTTTTTAAATGAATATGGGTTAGAGCTCCTTTCAGTTGTAGCTAATAAATTAGGGAGTAGTATCTTCCTTCTGATTGTAGCCAGAGAACTTTGTAACAAGAAGTAGAAGCTTTCCTTTGTGAAGTAAATTGAAGAAAAAGTTTAAAGTATCTAAGTGTGATATTTTGTGCTTCATGTGATACTCATATGAATTATTGTTGAATTATTTATTGGTGTTCTAGTAATATTTACTAGTGAAAGATTTTTTTTTTTAATTTCTTATAATACCGATTCACACACCCCCCCTCTCAGTATTATCCTGGTTTCTAATAGATATGTGAACGGGTAATGAGATGTTGGGTGAGGAAATATTATGAGATAAGGAACCAATCCATACAAGTAGCTATATGACCAAACCCAAATATTCTATTATTCCAATTGTATTTTTGATGTGGGAGCTTAATATCCATGAACCATAGTTTTTGAAGGAGATCTTCCATATTTTATTGAAAATGAAATATGAAGGGAGAGGTCACCATTTCTTCCATTGGCGAAGGATAATATTAAAGTATCCACCCATAATATAATTTGGATGCAAAAGAGAATCAACCAAAGATAGAAGAGATGCCAAACATTCTTGTTTTCCCATAAACTGAATGTGCATGTAAATATTAAAAATGGAACATACCTTATTAGAGGGAATGTGAAGTATATGAAAAACCAACCAATGGATGTTATTGGATTCATGAAGTATCTTTAATTATTTCTAGTTTCATAGGAAACAAAGGCAAGCAAAATCTCCACTTGAACTAACTATCCCAATGGCACTTTCGTTCCAATTTTTGCAATTTTGTTGGAGGACTTTTGATTCCTCCATTTTCATCTCCTCTAGTAGGGAAATTTGGGGTTTTTCCTTTTTTGAAAGAGATTAACTTCTGCCATCATTTTTTTCAACCTTAATCCCCTACAATTCTAGGAGATAATTTTCTTCATTTACTTTGAGTTTTGGGGGCCCCTTGGGATTGGGCAGAACTCTTCTCTCTTCTAGTGCTTTTGAATTCTATGGTTTTAGGGTTCGAGGTATACTGATATCCCATTTCCTTCAGTATCTCTATCTTCTATGTGTGAACTTAAATATTTTGTTTCTATTAGCCTTTTTTTTCCCATCTTTCTATTTTCCTTTTTCATCCTATTATTTCTCCTCTTTTGAAGTTGCATGAATTGAGCTAGTTTTAGAAGTTTGAGGTGAAAAAAAATCCTCTTCATTTTTGGATAAAATGTGTAGGGGAAGATCGTGCTCATCATTTAAGGAGATAACAAAATAATTTGGGTGTTCTTATCCATTATTTTAGTGTTCTTATTATTTAGGAGAAGAGGCGATAGTGGGGATTTCCCCTTTTTCTTCTTTCAGGATGAAAAATTCATATATGATTGTGTTGTTAGCGACCTGGATTGTTTTGCTTGTTCCTTTGCCAATACTTGGTCCATATTTCTTTGGTGAGGAGGTTCCTTAATCATTGGATTTGGTTCTATCTTGCTACACATTCTTGGTGTGTTGGGATCTAACTTGTCCTTTTCTTTCCTTTTCTTCATTTAGATTATTTCCATTGTTCTCTTGCTTCCCCTTGCTTTGTTTGTTCCTCTTGTCCTTTTGTGTACATTTTGGTGAAATGTCCATATTCATGGAAAAACTTACATTTGAATGGGAGTTGGTCATAATCCACTTCTTTTATATGGGACCAACTCTCTAAGTTGCGGTTAATGGTTGTTGGAAAACCTTTACCCAAATCAACTTCCATGGAGATATCAGAATAAGATAGAAAGCCCTCGTGAGGTTTACCATAGTTAATATATTTCACAATGGAATTTCCAATTCTATGATATGATCCAAAATGGATCCAAAAACCCTCTAAAATCTTCAAAATCTTCTAAAAAGATCAAAACTATCGCATAAAGAAAACCTTTGAAAAAGGCAGATAACACTATCGTAGCGAAAAATAGTAAGAAACAGTGGAGAAACAAGTTATCGGTAGGGATGCATGAGAGCTGTCGGATCTGGCCGATCAATGGTCCAGATCCGATCAGCACATCGCAATCAGCGATGGCAAGCGGAGGCAATCGGGGGCTATCACATAATAGTTGGTGATCGTGATCAGCACGGGTCAACGAGGACAGTCGATCAAGCACGCTGATCGACGACCCATGTTAACTCACGATATCATAATCAGCAAACATAGAGGAGCACTTGCAAATGGCCCCGGGGTATGTGTGATATGCGATTGCGATCAATCACATCGCAACATCCCATCAGAGTATTACAATGGAGTAGGGTCGATATAAACATAACTCGTGATAGCCGGACCTGATAACATTATAGACGACGTTTGATATAATTTGAGATCCGGAAAATAGGGTTTTCCTTTGTATTTACGTTTTTCATTAAATAAACAAAATACGAAGGAAAAGCACCAATGCGATGAAACCGGACCCGACAGGGTTTATTAATGTTGTTGTACATTATTTCAAGTCTGTCTAAAGCCATTTTACAGGGTTTTTCATGTTTTAATGTATTTTAAATATAAAAAGGAAATCATGATACAAGCCAGATTTTGGGCAGGCCAAAGGCGGTAAATGGTTTGGGCAGGGCTCCGCTTGATCCTGTATGCTGGTTGCCATGTGTCCAGGCTAAGGAGAGAGAAAACCACTCGTATTAGGCGGTTCACCTTCGTATGAAACAACCACCCGAAATGAACCACAGCCGTTGGATCCAGATATCCCAGATCAACGATGGAGATGTGATAAGCAACATAAAGGTGGACCTGATAGGAATATAGTGCGGATTTATGAGTATTTGAAGTCCGATGAACAATGTTTTGGTGGATTTTCACAGTTTTACGTGTATTTCTCTGTGTAAATAGAAAACGACCAATTTTGGGATTTCAAAGGCCCGATGAACCATTCCGTTACAGAATAGGTGGACACCATCCCTGAAAGCGTTTAGAAATGATTGCGATGCTCAGAGGTGGATTTGAGCGGACAGAGGTCGGGAAGCCAGAGAGCCTGAGAAGGAGAAATGAAGAGATGGAGCAGATTGGTTTTAAAAGCCACAGAATGACAAAAACAAAGGTAGGCAGTATTGGAAGCAGTGTTGAGATAGAGAGAAAACAGAGACAAAGGGTCAGTGAGGAGAGTTTGTGTACTCAGAAAGACTTGGGGGATCCAAGTGAAGCTTTGTTGCTTGTGTCTGTTGTGTGAGACTCAAATTGAGCTCACCTTTGTAAAAACTCTACTTCTGAAGACATAATAGAGAGGTCACCACTAAAGGCTTGACTAGGAGATGTAGCTCAGGAGTGTTGGGTGAAATCCTTATTAAACTTGCTGTGTTTATGTCTGTTTGTCTATTATGTTCTTTTACTGCTTCATTGTCTATGTATTTCACAATCTTATCGATCCATTGCATAAAGTAACATAGTAAAATCCATGCACATGAGTCTGTAATACCTTAATAATTTTCTTAAATCTCATTATCAGATCAAGTGGTATCAGAGCTTTAGGTTTTCTAAGGTTAGACAAGCTTGTGCTGGATTGTTGAATGCTAACTAGGTCAAAGCTCAAATTAGTAGAAGGAGAACTGGTTGAGACTCACCCAGAAATAGGAAGAGTCTATCCTAGGAGGAAAATGGTAGAAGAAATTCCCTTGGAATCAGACTCTCAGTTCATGGACAATTTCGTGACCATGAGAGCCATGGTGGAAGAAATGTATCGAGAATTTAAGAAAGGTCGAGGTGAAAGTCCTTCAACCTCCAAACAAGACAAAGGAATGAAGGAACCTCTACTAGATGGCCATTCAGAAGGCAAAGGGAAAGGAGAAAAGCCTCCTCTATCAACACCTCCTTCTAGCCCTTTGATTATATTAGATGTAAAATTTTATTTGCCAATGGATGATGGAGAATTAAATGCAGAAAAGCTAGATAAATGGATTAGACAGATTGATGTATATTGTAGGGTTTAGAACATCGATTCAGAAAGGAGAAAGATTCAGCTGGCTAGCCTTTACCTTGGAGGAACTGCCCTAGTGTGGTGGGAAGGCATGACACAAGCTAATTTGAAGAAGCATGGTAAAATTATTTCTACCTAGAGTGAATTTGTTTCTGCCATTAAAAAACAATTCTATCCACTAGCTTATATGTAGCAAGCAATGATGAGTTAGCAAACTCTTCACCAATTAAAGGGCCAAAGTGTACAAAGCTATACCCAGGAATTTAGAAAAAGAGCTTTAATTCTAGGCATTTCTCTAGACTCACCTGAAACTTTGTTGAAGTATATAGGTGGTCTACGTAGCTATTTGAGGCACACCATTCTCATGTTTAACCCTACTAGCATAGATGAGGTATCAGTTCAAGCTACACATTTAGAGGCTAGAGGCAATAATGTGAACCTAGAGATTGGGGGATCATCAAAACCCACTGCAAGAAAGAACAAGGAAAAGAGGAAGCATAAATGGAAAGAGAGGAAGGCAAACACTGTACAGAAAGACAAACCTTCATGCACTCACTACAAGAAGGGTGGACACGATGATGAACATTGTTGGTCTTTACATCTGGAGCTGAAACCCAAGAAGTTCGATGGCAAGAAGAGGAAGACCGTTGCTGCTATTCAGAAAGATTTAGGGTCAGACTCAGGTAATGAAACAACAGTCACAGCTACAGGTATAAAAGGCAAAAATTTTGAAGCATCTACTAGTAATTCTGCACAATCTATTGATAATGAAGAAAATGAGAGGAAAAGACATGAGCTTTTTCATATTAGAGTTATTTCCAAGCATCAAAATATTGATACTTTATTTGATAGTGGTTCACAAGTAAACTTTATTTCTGAAGCAATTGTAAAGAAGTTAGGACTACTAACCACACCTCACAAGAAGCCATATCCATTAGGTTGGTTATGTGATAAAGCAAAGCTACAAGTGACTAGATAGTGTAAACTTAGGTTTGCATTTGGGTCAACATTTTTAGATGAGGTTCAGTTAGATATAGTTCTCTTGGATATATGTGCTATTGTTTTAGGAAGTCCTTACTTGTATGATAGAAAAGCCATTTTCTATAGAGCTAAAAATAAGTATCAACTCACAAAAGATGGAATTGAATATATTGTAAGAGCTCATCAGCTCAAAAATAACTACACTCTCATTAACTTAGGGCAAATGAAAAGAATTGTAAATTCATGCAAGAAATTTTTACTAATGGTTGTAAAGGAAAAGACCCCTGATAAAACCAATGTATTTGAGGGCTGTGATGCTAAACAGAAAGCTGATTTAGAAAAATTTGTTTCAGAATATGATATCTTATTTCAAGAACCTAAAGGTTTGCCACCCAAAAGGGAAATTGTACATGATATTCATTTGCAGTAAAATGCTCCATTGCCTAACATCGGAATGTATATGTTATCCGCTTTAGAGAATGCAGGGATCAAGAAGTAGATACAGGAGCTGCTCGAGAAAGGGTTCATAAGGCCAAGCACATCACCATGTGGATCTCCAATCATGTTGGTGAGAAAGAAAGATGGTTCGTGGAGGATGTGCATTGATTACAGAGCACTGAATAAAATAACGATTAAGAATCGTTATCCTCTTCCTCGCATTGATGATCTATTAGATCAGCTTAAAGAAGTTGTTTACTTTTTTAAGTTAGACTTGCGTAGTGGCTACGATCAGGTTAGAGTAGCAGGACAAGATGCATGGAAGACTGCTTTCAAAACAAACCAAGGGCTGTATGAATGGCTAGTTATGCCTTTTGGCTTAACTAATGCTCTTGCCACTTTCATGAGAGTTATGAATGATGTACTCAGGCCTTTTATTGATGATTTTGTAATTGTATATTTAGATGACAATATTGTTTTCAGTAAAACATGGGAAGAACATTTGAAGCATGCAAAGCAGACTCTAGATGTTTTGAAAAAAGAAAATCTTTGTGTGAAATTGTCAAAATGTGAATTCGGTAAAACATATTTAAATTATTTGGGTCATATTGTAGGGGGTGGTGAATTGAAGATAGATCCCTCTAAGGTCGAAGTCATTATGAACTGGCCTAAACCCAAATTGGCTACAGAAGTTAGAAGCTTCCTAGGAGCAGCACAATATTGGAGAAAATTTATTGTTAACTTTTCCTTGATTGCAGCTCCCTTACATGATTTGACAGTATTGAACAAGGTGTTTCAGTGGGGAGGCAAATAGTAGAAAGCCTTCGACACCTTGAAAGAAAAAATTAGTATAGCACCAGTACTAGCATTGCCAGATCTTCAAAGACCATCTGAGATTGAAACAGATGCCAATGACTATGCCATGGGAGCAGTGTTGATGCAACACGGTAAACCCATATGTTATTATTCTGAGACATTTAATTCTACGGTAGTTAATTATCCCACATATGATAAAGAATTGTATGCATTAGTGTAGAGTGTGAAAAAGTGGAAACATTACCTATTGGGCAAAGAAACTGTTATACATACTAATCATCAACCACTTAAATATTTACACTCACAAACTAAATTGTAGTAATCAAGACACTATAGGTGGATGGGTTTTCTACAGCAGTTTCATCTAGTCATTAGGTATAAGAAAGGCATACACAGTAAAGTTGCAGATATGTTGTCCAGACCAATCATAAATGCATCTACTATACTTAAGCATAGCTCAGTATTGCATGATAGCTATATTGAACAATATGCTCAAGATGTAGATTTTAAAGATGTATATACAACTTTAAGTCATGGAAAACAAGTAGAAGAATTGGATTATCATGTTAAGGACCAGCTCTTGTATCATTTGGGAAAGTTATGCATACCTCAAACTGAAAGAGTTAACCTAATCTGAGAAGCACATACTTCTCTAATATCAGGTCATTTTGGTGTAAGTAAAATAGTTGCATAGTTGCAAAGATTCTACTATTGGACAAGAATGCATGAGATAGTTTCTAGATATATTAAATGGTGTACCATGTGTGCTAAAAACAAGCCTAGCAATAGAAAACTAGGCTTGTACACTCCATGTCCAGTTCCTTCTCATCCTTGGGAAAGTGTTTCCATGGACTTTGTTGGGGGATTTCCAAAATCTAGAAAAGGTCATGACTATTTATATTTTATTGTGGACAGGTTCAGCAAAATGTGTATTTTAATACCTTGTAAGAAGCAGATTACAATTGAACAAACAATGAAGTTGTTCTTTTAGCATGTATGGGTTCATTTTGGGTTACCCACTTCCATCGTGTCTGATCGAGATTCCTGAGTTTTTGGGAAGTTTTGGTCAAGTCTATGGGAACTGATGGACACCAGAGTGAAGAAGGGCGCAACCTTTCATCCACAAATAGATGGCCAAACAGAGGTGGTCAATAGGATAGTGATCCAGTTGCTCAGGGGCTATTGCAGCAAGCATCCCAAGCTTTGGGATGAACATTTATGTTATGTTCAACATGCTTACAACTGTGCTAAACAATCTTCTACACAAAGATCTCCTTTTGAGACGTGTTTTGGTTTTACGCCAAAGTCTCCCTTGGATTTTGCCTTTAGTAAAGACATAATAGTTGATGGACACAGTGATGTGGACAAAGCAACCAAGTTCATTGAACAGATCCAAGAAATTCACCAAGCAGGTTAGGAACAGCTGGAAAGAAGCCAGGCCAAGTACAAGGCAAGGCATGATAAGCATCAAATTGAGCATGGCTTCCAGGTTGGTTATCAAGTTTGGCTATACATCAGCAAAGACAGAATGCAAGGTGAAGGAAAGAAGCTGAAGCCAATAAGGTACAGGCCTTTCAAGATACTTGAGAAAATTGGTGAGAACACTTTTCGCCTTGATTTTCCAGTAGTTAATGCAGAGAACTTGAGACTGTTTGAACCTTCATTGATTGAAGATCCCGAAGAGCAAAGTCAGTTGCCTTCTATTGATGATTTGTTGCCTGAATATCTCAATGAGTTGCAGGAAGATACAGTTCTGGACAAGAAGGTGAGAACTACATGCAGAGGGGATGTTGAGTACCTTAGAATCAGACTCAAAGGTTCAAAGCCAAGCAGTGCAAGATGGATAGAGATTGGACAAGTAAGGAAGTTGTATCCTCGATTGATGCTTAAAAACCAACTTTTGGTGGTCCGAAATCTTTTTCAGTGGGAAGGCGTGATCCAAAAACCCTCTAAAGTCTTCAAAATTTTCTAAAAAGATCAAAACTATTGCACCAAGAAAACCTTTGAAAAAGGCGGATAACATTATCAGCAATGAAAAACAGTAAGAAGCAGTGGAGAAACAAGTTATCGGCAAGGATGCATGAGAGCCGTCGGATTTGTCTGATCAACGGTCCAGATCCTATCGGTACATCACAATCGACGATCGTAAGTGGAGGCAATCGAGGGCTATCACATGACAATTGCGATCGTGATTAGCGCGGGTCAACGAGGACCATCGATCAAGCGCGCAGATTGACGACCCATGTTTACGTGCGATATCGTAATCGACAAACACAGAGGAGCGCTTACAAACGGCCTGGGGGTATGTGCAATATGCGATTGAGATCAATCGCATTACAACATTGCATTGGAGTATTACAATGGAGTGGGGCTGATATAAACATAACTCGTGATAGCCGGACCCGATAACATTATAGACGATGTTTGATATACTTTGAGATCTGGAAAACAAGGTTTTCATTTGTATTTGTGTTTTTCGTTAAATAAATGAAATACGAAGGAAAAGAGCCAATGTGATGAAACTGGACCCGACAAGGTTTATTAATGCTGTTGTACATTATTTCAAGTCTATCTAAGGCCATTTTACGTGGGTTTTCATGTTTCAATGTATTTTAAATATAAAAGGGAAATCACGATACAAGCGGGATTTCGGGCGAACCAAAGGTGGTAAGTGGTTTGGGCAGGGCTCTGCCTGATCCTGTACGCTGGCTGCCATGTGTCCAGGCTATGGAGAGAGAAAACCACCCTTATTGGGTGGTTAACCACCGTATGAAAGAGCCGCCCGAAATGAATCACAACGATTGGATCCAGATCTCCTAGATCAACGGTGGAGATGTGATAAGTGACATAAAGGTGGACCTGATAGGAATATAGTGCGGATTTATGAGTATTTGAAGTTCGGTGAAAAGTGTTTTGGTGTATTTTCACATTTTTGCGTGTATTTCTCTGTGTAAATAGAAAACAACCATTTTTGGATTTCAAAGGCCTGATGACCCATTCCATTACAGAACAAGGTCGCAATCCCTGAAAGAATTTGGCAATGGTTGCTAATGTTGAGAGGGGGATCTGAGCAGACAGAGGCCGGGAAGCTAGAGAGATCGAGAAGGAGAAATGAACAAACAACACAGTTTGGCTTTAAAAGCCATAGACTAACAGAAACAAAGGCAGGCAGTATTGGAAGCAGTGCTGAGATAGAGAGCAAACAGAGACAGAGGATCAGTGAGGAGAGTCTGTGTACTCAGAAAGACTTGGGGGATCCAAGTGAAGCCTTGTTGTTTGTATTTGTTGTGTGAGACTCAAATTGAGCTCACCTTTGTAAAAACTCTACTTCTGAAGACATAATAGAGAGGTCACTACTGAAGGCTGGGCCAGGAGACGTAGCCCAGGAGTGTTGGGTGAACTCCTTATTAAAATTGTTGTGTTTATGTGTGTTGTCTATTATTTTCTTTAATTGCTTCATTGTCTATGTATTTTAAAATCTTATCGATCCATTGCACAAAGTAATATAGGCAAATCCATGCACATGAGTCTATAATACCTTAATAATTGTCTTAGATCTCATTATCAGATCACGAAAGGTTGCATAATTCCAACAATGGAGAGGAAAGAAGAGGAGTTTATCTCAAACTAGGACTACAAATAGAATATCAAAATCGGGGTTGAAGTGAGGACTCCAATGATCCAGATACAATCTGTGGGCTCCCATGAAATATGGTCCACTTCAAAAAATCAAATCCTTATTTTCTTTATTTTCAAAGTAGAATGTAAAAAATCCTTTTCCATAGAAGGAGGAGGAAATCTCTTCTTTGACAAGATGCTTCCATTTTTTCTCTACTCATTATTTAACAGATCTAGGGAAAGGCCAAAGCCCCATAAATTTGCCTACCAAACCTCTTTCTATTAGTTGCAATGCTCTTCTTCTGACTTGATGGGATACCTAAACCTTTAGAATTTCATCTATCTTTTTGACAAATCTAGATGGCATGGCCTTTTGGTATTTTGGCCCATTTGAAACAATGTGATTAAAAGTGTCTATGTCCAAGAAGGGAGGCAAAGTAGAGGCCGTATTGATTATCGTGACCACCAATTGTAACTACACCAAGACAGACACATTGTTTGAATATGAGTTCTATACAAAAGGAGATTCGAAACAAACGCTGAAGTTGGCCATAGGGTTTCAAAGATTTGAGTTGTAAATCTCCCAATTTCTTATAAAGGACTTAAATTACAAATTAAATGACCATATTTCGGGAATTTTAAAAATAAAAATTTAAGGAATTTCACAAAAACATTTTTAATTTGAAAATAAAGCATCCAACATCTAACTCCAAAGGAAACACTACATGTGCAAAACAACCCAAACTCCCGGATTTATAAATCATTCATATTTCACTAAATTGAAAGTTTTTTCGACATTTATATCATACAGGATGGAAAATAATGTTTTCCCTTAGGTGCTAAATTTCTCTATACTTAAAGAATTTTAGAAGGTTTCCTCCATATATTTCACAAAACACATTCAAACCCTTGTACATTGAAACAATTTTCGACATTTGGAGCTCTTGTTGTGTTTTTCCTTTATTACAATTTCCTCAATTTCTCACATAATTACTAATTGTTTGTAATATATCATCTTATATGATTAGTTTATTGTCTATTTTTTCTTTCATGTTTGTTTGTGTTATTAACTTACATATTTCCTTAATAAATCCCCTTATGTTTTTATAGAAGAAGAATGGGATGAACAAATAATATAAAGATAAATATGAAAGGAATAGAAGAAGAATTGTCAAGGTGATAAAAACCCAAATTCAACATTATTTTCCAATACAACATTCAGAACTCAAGAGACAGGTACACTATCTTGGGAATAAATGTATGATTTCTTTGAGAATAGTGAATGGAAAAATCTAGAAGAAGGTTGGGAGGAGGATTCCTCTTCAGATTCTAAAAATTATGAAGCAATTAAGAAGACCAAGCTACACAAAATTGTTACTGACCAACAATGTTTACTTATGATGATATGGCTTTATGATGAACCTGATGCAGAGCATTTTAAAATTGAATGGGTTCCTTTAATCCATGGAATAATAAGAAATTCTAGAAGTTTCAACTGCATATATATATTTTATCACATAATTTATCCAATGCCAGTAGACTTTCACAATAAACTCCACCAGGGTTTGGTCAAGGGTTTTTGATGTTTGCATTTAATGGATATAGTGATAGCTTCAGTCCCTTTTCTATTGATGGAGAGAAATTTCTCACTCAGTCAACAGTCTATTCAACAATTATGTCATGTACTATGGGAATGTCATTATAAAAATCAATTAATAATAAATGATAAAATTAAGTTTTTAAATTTCCCCTTTAAAATTAA